>VMDO01024305.1:0-29958 GCA_007922755.1 Pedetes capensis
TATAGGCTTTATCCTCACAAATGTTCTAGTTTATTCTATCAAGGAGTAAGTTGTATACCAGTACACACCAAATTATATGAAAATGTCATTATGAAATCCATTATAATGTATGCTAATTTAAAGAAAGAAAGAAATCAGTAAAGCCAGACACATACCAACACAACTCATACCAAGGTTTTGCCAATCTGACTTTACTAAGGATTATGTTTCAGAATTAGACAAATGTGTATGAGACAAATACCAAAAACATGGTTTATCTCAGTAGAATTTTTGATACGTTTGTATATCTCACATGGAAATGACTTCAAAATTGTACTTCCTGGCATTTATCTGGAGTACAGGTGCACATGCTTCCAAGTAACAGGGAACAGCTGAGCTGAGGAAAGGTAGATCTCTTCAGGGAATTGAGGAGGAAAATAAGTTTAAATTTCTAAAGAGAAATCTGTTCCAACTCTATTCATAGGAATAGCAGATATGTGGAATATGTGTATATATTTTTATCAGAAAGATGACAGGCAGATAGTTGAAGCATCTGGATCATAAAACACAAAATCTAGACTCTAATGAGAGAATTGCACCTAATTTTTTAGTGGTAGACTTCCAAGTGATTTACTTGCTCATAGGTGTGTGTGAAAATGTGAAAACTACTCAGCCAGATTTTTATTTATTTATTTATTTGTTTGTTTGTTTGTTTGTTGTATTTGAGGGCTAAGCTCACAGCCTGGTACATACTTTGCAATAACTCTATCATTGGTCCACACCACTAGCCCATATTTTAGTTCTTAAAACAGGGTCTTCCTAAGTTACTCAGGCTGCCTCTGTCCTTGAACTTGGGATCCTCCAGCTGCCACATCCCCACTTGCTGGGATTATAGGTATGAGGCACCACACCTGGCTTTTTCAGCCTAATTTTTAAAGTTAGAAATTAGGTTGAGAATTTGTTGATGGTTGAGCTAGATTTCCTAGTCAGTTGCAGTTAAATGTGTACTTGTACATATTCCTCCTTTCTGTGTTAGAACTTCATAGGCTCAACAGATATGTGTAAGAGGAAAGTGTTATGGTGATACCAGAGCATTAATACCAGTCTCGATAATGTATTATGTTTTACTTCTGATTCTAAAGCAAATGAAATGATTTTAAGACAACTATTTTCAGGTTTCTTTTGATATTCATTCATATGCTCATCAAATCTTTCTAGAAATCTTTTAATGTTAAAATTTTATATCTATTATAAAGAGATTTATTGATGGTTATCCATTTTTGTTCCCACTTTTTATGTTATAATAATTATAAAAGACCCTCACTGAGGTGGCAAAGCCCGTACTTGGTACATGGCATTACTGATTTAGCATTTTGTTTTGCAGACTTTCTCTAAAAAATTCTGGCAAAATAATTTGTGTTCTATTGATAGATATTGTTTGTGAGTAGAATTTGTGTGTATTTATCATCTTTCTATCTATCTATCTAACTTGGATTGTTTTTCCTTACTTATTATCAACCTGAGAAATAATTTCTCTTCCCACTTAAAACACACAATTCGAAGAGAATTGGCAGATATAAAACCCTTGACATCATCACTGCTGTGAAGCTACAAACATGTTTATTACATTCAAAACGTCATCTAACTATGACCTCAGACAATTATTGATTTGTTGTTTATCATCATAAATTAAGCAACCTTTTGGAATTGTATATTTCTATATTTGTATTTTTTTCCTGTATTTGGCTGTCTATCTACTTACATATATATGGAATCGTGTGGAATATTCTCTTTGGAGATAACTTCTTTCAGTCTGCACAATGATTCTAAGAGACATTCATTTTGCCGAATGTACCAGAAGCTTTTAGTTGTTGTCTACTCTTCATTGCATGAATGTTGTTGTTGTTGTTGTTAGGTGCCTTCAAGTCGGTATCCGACTCATAGTGACCCTCTGTACAATGGGAAACACTATTGTCAGTGCTTCTCTGCTGTTCATAGGGTTTTCAATGGCAGATTGATTTTTGGGAGGGGGTTGCCAGGTCCTTCTCCCAAGCCTACAGCTTCTGGTGTTCTGAGGCGGTCTCCCATCCAGGTACTAACTAGGCCCGACCCTGCTTAGCTTCCGAGATCTGATGGGATCGGATGCCACAGGGCTATGGCTGCAGGCCAGAGGTGGTTATGGGTCTCTATGTGCCATATTATCTTGTCCTTTTAATCTGGACATGCTGAGGGATTCTGTTTCTTCAGCCTTCATCCTTTCAACACCCATGCTGCCTTTCTTCCAAGACATTGTTTTACTCTCCTTAACCCAAGGCCATTTAGAATTACTTTTTCCCAGGACAAGGCAGTCTTGTTTGGAGCCAGGGGTGGCCTTTCTCTTTTTAAGAAACTTTTTAATGCGCCGGGTGTGGTGACACACACCTGTAATCCCAGTGGCTTGGGAGGCGGAGGCAGGAGGATTGTGCAGCTCAGTGGTCCAGCACTTGCAGAGCATGCAAGCGCGAGGCCCTGGGTTCAACTCCCAGTACCACAAAAAAAAAAAAAAAAAAAAAAAAAAACTTTTTAATATAGAAAGATTCAGACCCAAAAATAAACCAGTACAATGAGCCTCCATACACCCATCACACAGCCCCATCAGCTGTCAATTTGTGCTATTGTTTTCTCTCCCCCCACACACTTTTCTGGTGTGTGAGCTGGAGTATCTTGGTAGCAAATCTCAGACACCCTGAATACCTCTAACAAGGTCTCTGAAAGGTAAATATTACCTTCATATAATTTTTCTATCCAACAAAACAAAAACTTTAAATAGTAACTGATCTGTGTTGTTTTTGCCAATTGTCTTAAAAATATCTTTCTATAGTTTAGATAAATATTCAAGCAAGGTGTCAGCAAAAATGGTCCAGTCAGAACCACTGAAAGTTTGCTCCCTCCATAACAGCAATGAAAATCCTGCCACACATATTTCAGAATCAACTTTCACAGGCTTCTGGAAAATAACCAAAGGTTTACAGCAATATAGAGCATTCAGTTGGGGAAAGAAAAATAAGAAAGTTGCATTTCTCGTAAGCTTTGTGACATTTTAACTTTCCTTTGCAGATTTTAATAGTTATTTTAAACATGTTCAAAAACCTAAAGGAAACCATAAAAGGGAAATAAAACAATGTCTCAACAAATAGTAATAAAGAAGGAATATAGAAAGGAACCAAGTAGAAATTCTGGAGTTGGAAAAAACACAATCTGACATGTCAAATTCACTAAAGGAAGGGCTTCAGTAGCAAATGTGACTAGGCAGAAAAAGAATCGGCAAAGTTGAAAGTAGACATGTTGAAATTAATCTGAGGGACAGAAATACAAGTGAAGAACAATAAACGAAGCCTCAGAGACCTGTGGTGCACCAGTAAGAGTGCCAATATACACATAAAAGAGGAAAGGGGCAGAATATTTGAGAAAATGATGGTCGAAAACTCCCACATCCGATGAAAAATACTGATCTGCACGTTCAATAAGCTCAACAAGTTCCATGCAGGATAAACTCAAAGAAGTTCACACCTAGCTACATCATAATTAAACTCTCAAAAGCCAAAGAGAATTTTGAAAGCAGCAAGACAAAAGGGACTCATCACATACAAGGGAGCTGCAGTAAGATCAACAACTGACTTCTCGTCAGAAATCATGGAAGTTTGCTGTGTGCTATGGTATATGGCTGTAATCTCAGGGGTTTAGGAGCCTAAGGCAGGAAGATCATGAGTTTGAGGCCAGAAGCAGCTTGCACAATTTAACAAGACCCTGTCTCAAGATTTTTTACAAAATAGAAAGTGGAGAGACAGCTCAGTGGTGGAGTACTTTCGTAGCCTGCATGAGGACCTGGGTTCAACTGCCCACTGCTGAAAAACAAAACAAACAATATCAAAATGAACACAAACATAGAAGCTGGAAGGCAATGGGTTGGCATATTCAAAGGGCTGGAAGGAAAAGACTGTCAGTGAAAAATTCTACATTTGGTAAAACTACCCTTCAAAAGACATCATGTTTGGGAGAGTGGCAGGTCAACGAAAAAAGGAAAACCCTCCACCAGATGGACTGACACAGTGTCCGCAACAATGGGTTTAAATATGAATAAGATCATGTGCCTGGTGCAGAATCAGGAAGTGTTTCCATCTGCTATACATAGGGTTGCTATGAGTCAGACTCGACTTGATGGCACCTAACAACACCACCACCATCACATTTTTGTCTCTCCCTGCTGGTAGGAGTGTAAATTAGTACAGCTATTATGGAAATTAGCATGGAGGTTCCTCAAAAAATTAAAAGTAGAACTACCATATGATCCAGCTGTCCCAGTACTGGGTAGATATCCAAAGGAAATGAGATCCATATGTTGAAAAGGCATCAGCACTCCCATTTTTATTGCAGCACTATTCACAATAGCCAAGAAATGCAAACAACCTAACTGTCCAACAACTGATAAATGGATAAAGAAAATATGGTCCACATCAACAGTGGAGTATGACTCAGCCATAAAAAATAATGAGCCAGGCATGGTGGCAGACACTTGTAATCCCAGCAAATAATGCTGAGCAAATAATCTGAGAAACTGGACTTTATGGAGAAGAATGTGGCATCGGGACTGGAGGAAGACTCATTAACAACCTGTGTTATACAGATGACACAGCTGTGCTTGTTAAAAGTAAATATTTGAAACATTTACATTAAATGAAGATCAAAGAACATAGCCTTCAGTATGGATTGAGAATCAACAAAACAAAAATCCTTACAACTTCACAATCAATGGAGAAAAGATTGAGGTTGCCCACAATTCTGCTCTACTTGGTTCTGTAATCAATACTTATGGATGCAGCAGTCAAGAAATCAAAAGATGCATTGCTTTGGGAAAAGCTGTGGCAACAGATCTCTTTAATGTATTGAAAAGTAAAGATGTGACATTGAAGACGAAGGTGCACCTGACTCATGCAATGGTATTTACAGTCACATCATATGGTCATTGCATGAATATGTCCTACATAATATTTATTCATTCACCTTTTGCTGTTTACATTTGAGTTATTTATGTTTTTGTCTATTATGAATAAAACATATATACATTCATGTACAGATCTTTGTGTGCACATAAACAAAGAGTCCCATAAAAGGGGCCAGAGACTTGTTGTTTTTGAGCAGTGTGTAGTCCAGGTTGGCCTGGAACTTACTAAGTAGACTAGGCTGGCCTTGAACTGGTGGCAATCTTCCTGCCTAGGCCTCCTTAGTGCTGGAATTACAAGCATGTGCCACTCGACCCAGCTAAAAAGGGTCATAGATTTAAGCAGACATTTCACACACACCTACACATACGTTGTATATGTACACATATATACACACATACATATGTATGTGTGTGCATATATATACACACACATATATACATATATGTATTCACACACACAAACACACATATATATGTATATACACATGTTGGTGTTAGGTGCCATTGAGTTGGCATCCTAATCATAGCAACACTGTGTACAACAGGTGAAACAGTGTTGTTAGTGCTTCTCTGCTATTTAAAGGGTTTTCAATGGCTGATTGTTTTAGCAGAGTTGGTTGCTGGGTTCTTCTCCCAAGCCTTCAGCACCTGGTGTTCCCAGGCTGTCTCTCATCCAAGTACTAACCAGGCCCAACCCTGTTTAGCTTTTGAGATCTGACAGGATTGGATGCCACAGTGGTATGGTTCTCTCTCTAGATAGATAGATAGATAGATAGATAGATAGATAGATAGATAGATATATGAATGTCCAATAATTACATGAAAAGAGGCTCAATGTAATTTATCATGAGGAAAATGCAAGTAAACTCTCAGTGATATAGCATCGCATACCTGCTAGAGGGTCTATAGTCATATCACCCTGGATTTTTATCTCATCAGATCTTAGAAGCTAAGCCTGGTTAGACCTGGTTTAGTGCTTGGTTGGGAGAGCACCTGGGAATACCTGGTGCTACAGGTTTGGGAGAAGGATCCAGTAGCCCACTCCTGAAACAATCAGCCATCAAGAACACTGACAATAGTGCTGAGCATGGCACAGCATTGGGTAATGTTTTGTATGTTGTATTTAGGGTCACTGTGAGATGGACTCAACTCAATGG
The DNA here is from genome assembly GCA_007922755.1 of Pedetes capensis. Lineage (NCBI taxonomy): Eukaryota > Metazoa > Chordata > Mammalia > Rodentia > Pedetidae > Pedetes > Pedetes capensis. The sequence continues at coordinate 6,118 of VMDO01024305.1, forward strand.
TATCAAAAAACAACAACCTACTAGGGGGGCTAAGTTTTTAAATAGTTGAAAATCCCAAGTCTGGCAAGTTGTAGTGACATTGAAACACTTAGAAACTACTGATGAGAATGGAGAATTATACAACCTCTCAGCAAATTTGAGAATTTCTTAAAAATTGAACAAACATATATCATATGGCTCAGTCATATTCATGTAGGTATTTGCTCAAAAGAAGAATCTTATTTTAAAAGCAGCATATTAAGAAAAAAATCTGGTCATATTTTTTACTTTGTGATTTGGGGCAGGTTGATCAATGACCTTGAGTTTCAATTTCCTCATTTTTAATATTGGGATTAAATAAGATATAGTCAGAAAAAGCTTTGCTTAGCACCTAGAATATGCCAATATTCAGTTACTTTCCTCTGTGTGTTAATCATTCATTTGACTCTAAAACCTTTGGCCCATACAGCAGTGGATTCATTCATTCTAAATATTTTAACCTACTCTCTAGAGTTTGAATATTGAACAAAAATTAAGCAAAAATATCTGAGACAGGCAAATCAGATATAGGAAAACAGTCAAGAATCTGTAGGATGAGGTAAGGTGGTCATCACACTGTATTCTCCTATGGAAATGAGACATAAGTTAGGCCAGGGAGAAGGCAAGGGCAATGGAAAGACAGTAAAGAGACAACTACTTCATGATTCTTTCTGATTGACTTTCTTGTGACCTTGGTTAAGAACAAATTTAGAGTCAATTGGAGTGCACTCTTTGCTTTATTTATATTATACACATCTCAAAGTTCACATAACTGTATTCAGACCTAGTAGAGTGTGGTCCAAATGTTTGGATCCCCTCAAAATTCATATGTTGAAACTATCACCAATGTGCTGAATTTTGAATGAAATTGGTTCTTTCTTTCTTTCTTTCTTTCTTTCTTTCTTTCTTTCTTTCTTTCTTAATTACTCCTTTTAGTGGTGTTGTATTTGTTAGGTACTATTGAGTCAGGTATGACTCATAGCAACATTATGTATAACAGACTGAAACACTCTCAGACTGTGTCATACCCAGAAGTGTGTCAGTGCTTCTCTGCTATTCATAGGGTTTTCAATGGCTGATTCTTTCGGGATTGTATTGGGTGTGGGCTGCCAGGTCCTTCTCCCAGATTTGTGGTGCGGGGGATAGAACCCAGGGCTTCAGAGGATACAGAACGACACTCTGCCAACTGAGTTAAATACAGCCCCACTTCTTTGTGGAACTAAGATAAAATTAATGCCCTCATAGAGTCTCAGAAAACTGTATTGTCCCATTCCTACCATGTGAGGACACAGTAATGAGGCAGCATCTATGACTTAAAAAAATGGACCTTTAAGTGACACTGAATATGGCAATACCTTGATTTTGGAATTCTAGCCTCCAGAACAATGAGAAGCCAATCTCTATTGTTTATAATCATCCAGCACATGACATTAGTCATAGCAGACCAGATGGACTAAGACAGTGGTAAATGTATATGTCAGCGACTATTTCCTTACCTCTGAATGATAACTGTATGACAAGGGTATACTGGGAAGACCAGGCAGCACTAATGGTCCCCAACTGCAGGACCTCAATTTGACCTCAAGGAAACAGGTCATGAGAGTGTAAAGCACACTACTAATGAAAAGCAGAGTATTTTGCAATACAGAGAGAAAAGTAATGGTGTGTTTTTGGAAAACCTAGTAAAGTTATCAAAGAAAAGAATGCATAAGAAGAAGCAAAAAGTCATTTTGTATGTGTTTGAGGGTAGTTTTATAAGAAAGGATGGGAATGGTGTAATGTCTTAGTCAGGCGAAGGCAACATAGAGTGCAGCCTTGCTGAAGTAGAGGCTTCATAACTAAGGAGTGTAGAAGTGCATCATGTTATGTAGTGGCCAGAGGGGAAAGGGGATAGTACTTATACTTCAGTTAGAAGGGTCTTTTAAAATTTTTACAAGGAGCTGTAGCATGACTAAAGATATGCTTGAGAAAGAATAAATTTGTAGATAGGCCAAGGTACATTGAGCATCTGGAGAGATCATAAACACTAGGAGAATATTTAGAGATTTTGAGATAATCCAGAATCAATATTAATATTTTTACTGATTGTTTTCATTCCATTCCTGCTCTGAGGCCTTTCCTAGTCTTAAAGTTAGAATAATCCTTATTCCCTTGATTGTCAATGAACTTGGCCTATGGTGTAAATACTGAATTGTCAGGAATGTGAATTTAGATCCATTAATCTTAGAGGAATATCACAAAATTGAGGAAATGTGTTTTTCTAGATGAAAGGAGATGTGCAAATATTGAGAATATCAGCAGCTGTCATTTTAGAAGGAAGATTTTTCTCTTTGTCATGCTGTGTCCCTTGAGGAACAACTGAAGGTCATGTTGTTAAAAGTGCTAGTGTGCTATAATATTTGTGTCAGCTAATTAAATCTGTCATATCAAACATCTTCTATTTTGCCTGACACTTTATCTTAATTCCTTCTGTTTCTAGTCAATAAATACAAGGGAAAATTAAAAACCAACCTCAACTCTCAAATTCACCAAAGTGTTGCCAAATCACCCCTTCTACGCTTCATTTTATTTGTTAATTTAAAGTGAAGCATTCATTGCAGTATCCTGTATTTAAAGTAATTTTATACATATTAATAAGCAATTGGGGAAATAATTAAAATGTAATGTTTTCATTCTGGATTTGCTTTTTCAACCTGGATTGTTCCTGAAAATTGCTTGATTTCTTAAGTATGGTATGTAGTTATAAATATTCAAGAAAATTGTAGTAGGTAATGAAGGGAGAGTTTTCTTTGAAAAACTGTTAGATAAAACTGGTTCTTTTAAACTACATTTAAGTATAAGTTTATGAGTCCACATTTTCCCATTACCCAATTTAGGGTGTTGTGCTTATAATTCATTCTGAAATAATTTAGAATTTCCCAAATAATGACATCAGAATAACCCTTAATAAGTACCAGCCTGTCTCAGAGGGTCATCCACACAGTAATACAAATGATAGTCTAATTCTGAGGTTGCTAGGAACCTGTCTACAAAGTCTTATTCAGCACTATATTGATGTTAACCTTCTGCTTTACCAATTTATCTCAAAGAAAGTTTAACTACTACCACTATCAAAACAGTGTCCTAGAAAATAAACTCATAAACTATGTGTTCCTTCTCTTTTGTGGTCCTCAAGACTTTACCAATAAATTCAGCAGTGGTCTTCTTCAAAGAAGAGGATTTTCCATATAACCTGTGCTAACTTTCTATATCATGAATGCTTTCTAATGGTCTTTTGGGTCTTCAGCTCTTCTCACTGATTTCAAATCAAGCTTTTATTTTTTAAAGAAGTGAATTCTGAAAAATTAAAAAAACTTAAACCAATGGGAATGAAAAGTTTTCATCTAGGATAAAGGCTTTAATGACATCTATATCAACAAAATATCTTAATTCATCTTCATGATCCTTTCTTGTTAATCCATTGACTCAGCAGAGTATGAGACAGCTGTGGAAAGGACAAGAGAGCACTTGCTGCATCCTGTTTCCTAACTCTGGGCTATCCTTGACCCATGTGTTGCTGACAAAAACAGCTCTTCTGTGCTTGATGACTTTTATGATGTTACCTTTTGACCAATACTATTTCCCAAGAGTATCTGGGTGCCAGTTAAGAAATAAACAGATCTAGAATTTAAGCAAGAGTTTGAAGAATATTACATTGGAGTATAAACTTTAATTCATATTTCCCCATCTCTAATCACTCCAGGGGAGAAGGAGAAGGATGTGGCAATCCACTCCCAAGGCAATCCTGAAACAGTCAAACATTGAAAACCTTATGAGGATCCCTATGAGTCAGACACAACTTGACAGCACCTAACATCATCATCAACACAATCACCCCACAACACTGAGCTTCATGTTAATTCTGTTAATAATCACCATACTTTCATCATCTTCCAAGTAAGGTCGTGAAAGAAATTCACTGACAGTTTGTAAATTTACATATGTCTAACACATGCAGGGGGCTGGGATTTAGCTCAGTGGGTAGAGCGCTGCGCTGCAGTCTCTGAGGTCCCAAGTTCAATTCCCAGCACCGCGAAAATGGGAGAAGGGCCTGGCAATCCACTCCCAAAGCAATCCTGAAACAGTCAGCCATTGAAAACCCTATGAGGGTCGCTATGAGTCGGATACCAACTCGACGGCACCGAACAACAACAACAACAACACATGCAGACGTACACCTACACAGAGTCTACACTAGAATATAGAATATACATTAAGAACTGATAAATCAGTTTCTTTATCTTTATAATCTTTAGTCTTTATAATATTATAAAACTTGTTTCACAATTCTCTTTATTATAGCATATTGTTACACAATTGTCTTAAAGCATAAGAAATCACAATTTAAAATCAGTTTTTAAATTAAATATAACATGAAGACCAATGTATAGAATTATTACTCAGGTTATATTTTCAAAGATCTTTGTTCTTTGCTTGAAGTCATATTTTTAATTCCATCAACTACAATTTCAATTGCCCATTAGCAAGAGTATTAGTGTTTTACAGTAGAATTTCTGGTCATTAGAATGTTTCAAAAATATTTTAATGAGAAAATGCACACAATTAAATCAATAAACAAATTTATGAACAGCATAATCCTGTACATGTGATAAACACCTCCATAGAAAAATTCTGTGCATACGTACATCATACATCAAATATTAAAAAATGATTACTTCTGGGATGGGAGAGAAGATTGGTTAACTTTATCTTCCAATTTTTAAATTTCTCTATTCCCCAAAGTTTTATACTTAGTAGTTACTAATTTACTATAAAGAAAATATCTTAATTTTAAGTGAAATCATGAATGTGACATGCATATCATGCAGCCTCACACATGGTAGGTATTCAAAAGTGCCAGATCTCTTTCTTACTCAGAAAGAAAAGAAATGGATAAAGGTTCATTTTTGTTATCAATAATTTTACTCAAATTATCAAGAAAACAAGTGTACTCTAATATCCTACAGCCTTGGGAAAGAAGAACAGCATAAAACTTAGAGCCAGGGGTTAGCTGTGGGCATGAAGAGTCTTCGCAGAAGAGAGTTAAAATAACTCATTGATGCACTGGGGTCTAATTAAGCAAGTGAAGCATGAGGATGATATCATCAAAAATTGTTCTAACGGTAGGGAAGCGATTATGGAAACTATTGCAATGGTCAAGTTCACTCATAATGAACACATGAATAAGAAACTGTGCATTAGCCGCTGAAAGCAAAGTTTCATCTGGAATATAATTTTTTCAGTGGTAACAAGCAAAGTCATTGCTTACTCCAATTTGCTTTTTGGAGGGAAGATGAAAGGTCAAGGTCTTAAATGACCATAAAACTCCAAACAAAATTTCCTGTCAGGAAAATACCGTGGTCAGGGCCATAAAAACAAAAGCAAAAAATAAATAAATAAAATAAAATGAATTACACAAGCAATAATTTTGGCTTCACCTAGGCCACATAGTTAAATATGATGCAGTTCAAGGAACGAAATAATTACATGTTTGGCTTTGCCTCTCACACACTTCTCTTTCCACACCTCTGCCCTTTTGTGTTTTCCTCTTTTCTGTTTTCTCCTGGCCCATCTAATTAATACGCTAATGAAATGCAATAATCAGAAGTAATACCTTTAACAGAACATCACTTGATTTATTTATTATTAATTTATTGATTCAATATATTTATTGAATTTCAAAAATATTTTTGGAGTGTCTACCGAGTACTACAGCCATGGTTTAGTTCAGTTGCTAGAGTGCTGCTTCCACTCTCTGAGGGCTGGGGTTCGATCCCAGAACTGCCAATATGGGAGAAGGACATGGTAATCTAGTCCTGAAGCAATCCCAAAACAATCAGCCACTAGAAACTCTATGAGGGTCACTATGAGTTGTACCTGACCCAAGGGTACCTAACAACAAAACTAAGTGCTAGGTAGTGTTCTAATGGTTGGAGATGTAATAGGCTATTGAAGTTAGAAATTTTCCTGTTCTCCTGAAACTGTTATTCTAGAAGATGGTACATACACTACATAACCCAGTTGGTTTGAAGTATGCAGCTGCACATTTGGGTACACTGTGGAAGGATGCAGTAGGAAGATTTGGTTCTGTCCTTTGCAGGTTCATTTGATCGTACTGCTTCTGTTCGCCCCGGTGCTGCAGCTGGGAGCTTGTTTTGTTTTGTTTCTTTGGATTTAGACAAGCTCTAGTAATGAGTCATCTTCTCTCAAATGTTCAGTCCTCATTGGCTATGAGTGCCAACTCCTTCCTTCTCCATTCAGCACAGAGACCTAGGGGTCTATGCCAGCCTCTGGTCTGGGCAGATCTTATCCTTCTATGTTGAGTCTCTAACAGACTGTTGATTTGAACTAGGGGCCTTTTTGTTATATAGGTGCTGAGAGTAACATAATTCAGTTAAACCTCAGGGCCTCTTTGATCAGGCTAGGTGGCTCAGTTTGTTTTGCTATGTCTTCAATATTGCTATTGAAAGAAAAAATATCAGAAGATCTGAGGTATTATGTTTGCATATTTTATAGGCGATTGGAAAATGAGGAATCTAGACATAATGAAGTTGAAATTTTTCTTAAGATAAACAATAAATTTAAGTGTATCTCAAATAAAAAAATAAGAGACTTTCTAACTACAAAATCCAAATCTAGCCAGCCGCTGTGGCAATATCTCTAGTCCCAATGACTTCAGAGGCTGAGGCAGGAGAATTGTGAGTTCAAGATGAGAGGCAACATACATAATTTAGCAAGAACCATTCTCAAAATGAAAAAATAAAAAATGAGTTGGGGAGTTTAGCCCAGTGGTAGAGCACTTGAAAAGTATATACAAGGCTCTGGATTCAACTTACAAGTACTGCAATAATAATGATGATGAGGAGGAGGATGATAATAATAATAATAATAATAATAATAATGATAAATTTAAATTAAATAAAAATAAAATAAATTTGAATCTAAAGTTCATGTGGTGAAAAAAGCAAGTATCCACAGAAGTTCTGAAAATGAGGAATCGTGTTAAAAGACTAACTCTACTATATTATAACACATTGTTTAAAATTTAAATGATTTGAAGCACTGTAATATGGATGCATAAATTAATAGGTAAATATAAAACCAGAGAAAATTTATGAATCTATGCAAATTTGTTTTTGTTGTTACGTGCCCTCGAGTCCTGTCTGATTCATAGCAACCCTGATAGGGTTTTCAATGGCTGATTGTTTCGGGATTGCCTCTGGAGTGGATTGCCACGTCCTTCTCTGGTTTTTGTGGCACTGGGAATAGAATTCAGGACCTCAGAGACTGCAGAGCGGAGCTCTAGCAACTGAGCTAAATCCCAGCCCATGCAAATTTAGTGAAAGATAAAATTTTATTTTTTTAATATATGTTATTTCAGTATATATGTAGATCCCTGGAAAATAAATTAATTGGGTAGTATCTCACACTTTTATTGGAAGAAGAATTACATTTGCATTAAATATTTAAATATAAAAATAAAAATCACACATTATAGAAGAAACCAAGAAACTTTTCTTTGGTGATGATGATGATGATGATGTGTTTGTGTGTGTGTGTGTGTGTGTGTGTATGTACTTTGAGCATATTTACCCCCACTACTACTCTTTGTTATCCTCCCCTCCCTCCCTCCTTTCCTCTCCCCTTTCTATCTCTCTACAATTTCCCTTTTTAGTTTCACGTTCTATTTTTATTTTGCTTTGTTTTGTTTTTAACATGGACGACATTTCTATTGCCCCTTTATTGATTGAATTATTTGCTTTTTGTGTTGATCTTTTGAGTTATTTATATATTCTAGGTATGATGCCTCTGTCTGATGAATATTTGGCAAAGATTTTTGCCCATTCTGCAGGCTCTTTCTTATGTTGATTATTTCTTTCACAGTGCAGAAGTTTTTTAATTTAATGAAGTCCCATTTGCTCTTATTTCTTGAGTTAATGATGTCCCACTCAGAAAGTTTTTGCCTCTGCCTGGATCTTTAAGTGTTTCCCCTATGTTTTCCTCTAGTAGTTTTAAAGATTCAGGTCTTATATTAAGGTCTTTGATCTATTTTGAATTGATTTTTGTATCATGTGATAGAGCTGTAGTTTCAGTATTCTTCATGAGGACATCCAGTTTCCCCAGCCCCATTGTTAAGAGGGTGCCTTTTATCCATAGTATGTTTTTGATACCTTTGTCCAGAATCAGATGCCTGAAGCTGCTTTGACTTTAATTCTGGATCTTCTATTTCATTGATCTTAGTGTCTATATTTGTATTAATATCATGCTGGTTTTTTTTTTAATAAGCCACTGTAGTATGGTTTGAAATTAGGTATAGTGATGTTTCCCTCATTGTCCTTATTGCTCAGGATTGTTTTGTCTATTGGGGGTCTGCTGTGCATGAAATAATATTCTAGAGAAAAGTCTCAGACAGCATTTTATTTCAGCATGACACAAAACTCAGAACATTTTTTTTTCTTTTTGTGGTGCTAGGGTTTGAATCCAGGGTCTTGCACATGCTAGGCAAGTATCTTACCACTGAGCTGCACCCCCCGACACTTTTTTTTTTGCGGTACTGAGGGTTGAATCCAGGGCCTCATGCTTGCATAGTTTGCTGCACCCCCACACTTTTTTTTTTTTTGAGACAAGGTCTCACGAAGTTATGCAGACTACCTCTGGTCTCAAACTTGTGATCCTCCTGCCTCCGCCTCCCCAGCCGCTGGGATTACAGGCGTGCGCCACCGCGCCCAGCTTACCCCCACACACTTTTTAAATTTATTTTTTATTTTGAGATAGGGACTGTCTAAGTTGCACAGGCTCATTCTGGCCTTGTACTCATGATCTTCCTGACTCAGTCCCATGAGATGCTGATGTTATAGGTGTGCACCATGCCTTTGGCAACAAAACTCAAAGTTCTTAAAATTTAAAAATGTACCTTTATGTTCAAGTAAAATTAATGTACATATAATCTAAAGACAAAGGTTATGGAGAAAATATTTGCATCTCATATGACAAAAGACTAGTATCCCAAAGCATGAAAAACTTTTCTTACCAATGAAAAAGAAATACTGGTATTGTTTTAAGAGGAAATATCAGTATTGGTATTTGCATTTAAAAAAACCAATAGGAAATAAGTAGTAGAAAATCATAGAATTTAATCCCATAAAAATGTGCCTGCAGCCATACCACACTGGCATCAGATCTCTGAAGCTAAGCAGGGTCGGGCCTAGTTAATACTTGCATGGGAGATCGCCTGGGAACATCAAGTGCTATAGACTTGGGAGAAGGACCTGCAGAGAAGCACCATCAGACTTGAGTCATCAGCACTTAACAACAATAAAAGATGTGGAAAATCCCTAAGAAATGTCTTGCACATTAAAACTACAGATGTATATTTTATATATTACTTTTACCTCTTATTCTAAAGTAAAACATATCAGTTAGGCTATGGGGAATTAGAAGCTGTCATAGGTATTAAACTTAGCTAACTGAGTTGCGTAATTCCCCTGAATATTTCTGTTTAGCTCTGGTACACTGTCCAAAAATGCTCCTTACCAGTTTTCTCACCCTCTATTTGAGTTTTCTCCCTTCCTTCCTGACCACTGTCCTTCTAATCAAATATCGCTCTCCTATGAACACTTTTATATGAACACTTTTGAAGCTTTCATATCATCATGTATTTTAAATTATCCATTAAATTGTGAAATTATACTGTAAACATCATGACATCTGAACCCTATCTTGCTTATTTATCTTTAAAATAAACAGTACCTTAACTTGTTATTTGCTAATAGTAAAACATATCTGTATAATTTACACAGATTTACAATTTTCACAGATTTCAAATATTTTCTCTTTTGGGACCTCCCCCAAAAAATAAAAGGTCAGGGCTGAGTATCATGATTTACATTATTTTACTAATGAGAAGATTGAGGGAAAGATTATGATTACATATTGACAAGTAGCAGAGCCTAAAGCATATAACTATTTTGGGGTCAGGTGACCTAGCTCTTCAACTTACTGGTCTGTTAGTAATTTAGTTAACTTCTTGGAGCTAGTTTTCTTATCTATAAAATGGAAATGACAGCAATACAGATCTCATAGTTTCTGGCAAAAGAAAAGAAAGCTGTGACCATAGAAGAGGTAATGTGTGATCAGTCTCACCAAATATACTCAGCTATTGCTGTGGGTATCATTATTAATTCAGTAATACAGCTTTGGTTACCTGTAGATATATTTCTCTTCACAGTGTGTCCTGATTCACGGCCCTTGTTGGTGACTCAAAATGTTGGCAGTCAGTCGTTTTTGGTGATTGATTGATGACAAACTCAATAACTGAAATGCATTTACTGCTTTACCAATGTACTTTTCTCATATATAATTCAACCAAAGAACTGATGATAATCAGGTAAAATGGGAGTTGGCATTGAATAGCTTTATTATCCATTATTGCTCTAACATCAGCCCTTCACATCTGTTCTCAGTTGCATTGTGTATAGTGCATGAATGACACTTAGTTTGATTAGTGTCTATTCTTTTTTTTTCCTAAGCCTTCATCAAAACATTTGTCTGATATCAATATGAATTTCTTTCTAGCTTTTTCTCTTTTATTCTACAGGATTTAATCTTACTCATCCACAGAGATTCTCTGAATTACCAGGATTTTACTTTTCTTGTCAAAACCTCAAAATGCAATGAAATAATAGATCATCAATTCCTATTGTGAAAAACCTACATCTATGAAGTAGATTTAATTTAGAAGTGGGTTTCTATTGATGTGAAAGAGAAAGTACCTTTATCTCTTTTTATATACTGAGCTAAGGTCAATATACATGTAAGTTCTAGCAAGAACAATAGTAAATTTTAGAATTTGGAGTCAAGAAATTATTTTATTTCATTAATATTAATGAGATTAATATTACTTTATTTCATTAATATTCATTATTAATGAGGACTACATTAATGCTGTTAAAACAATAGTATTAGCAATAATCTGATTATGACAGCACCTAACAACAACATACAATCATAGTGATTATACTTTTTTATAGAATGATTTTCCTCTTGATCTAGAAATGAAAAATTATTCTCTCCCTTTTACAATAGCTAATGAACAGGTACAAGCGAAGGACATGGCTGGCAATCCACTCCCAGAACCATCCCCAGATAATCAGCCATTGAAAACCTATGGATCAGATTAGACTCAATGGCACCTAACAACAATGAACAATATAGCTAGCATCTTCCATAAGAGAATAAAAGTTAAAAGTAAAATAAATTCTTTATTTCATACAATATATTGATACTTCCTTACTTTTCAATACTTTAAATAGGTCATTTGCAATATCATTTCCCAAAGCAATGTATCTTTTGATTTATTGACTGCTGCTTGCACAAGTGTTTATTGTAGAACCAAGCAAAACCTTGGCCAACCTCATTCTTTTTTCCATTTATCATCAAGTTGCTTACTGACCAAGTTGTAAAGACTTTTGTTTTGCTCATGTAGAGGTGCAATCCATACTGAAGGCTGTGTTCTTTGATTTTCATCAGTAAATGTTTCAAATAATCTTCTCTTTCAGCAAGCAAAGGGGTGTCACCTACATAATGCAGGTTATTAACGAATCTTCCTCCAATCTTGATGCCATATCCCTTTTAATAAAGTCCAGCTTCTCAGATTATTTACTTGGCATAGTGATTAAAGAGATACAGTGAAAGTATTCAGCTCTGACCCATACCTTTCCCAACTTTAAACTAGGAAATATTTCCTTGTTCTGTTTGAACAACTGTCTCCTGGTCCATGTACAGATTCCTCATGAGTACAATTAAGTGCTCTGGTATTCCCATTTTTTGCAGTGTTATCCAAAATTTGTTGTTTTCTGCATAGTCAAATACCTTTGAATAGTCAATAAAACATAGATTGACATCTTTCTGGTATTCTCTGCTTTTGGCTAATATTCATCTAACATAAGCAATGATGTCCTGGTTATATGCCCCCCTCTGAATCTAGCTGGATTTTCTGGCAGTATCCTGTCTATATGCTGCTGCACACGTTTCTGAATGATCTATAATAAAATTTTGCTTGTGTGTGATATTAATAATATTGTTCAATAGTTTCCACATTCACTTGGATCCTCTTTGTTGGGGATAGGCATGAATATGGATCTCTTTCAGTAATTTGACCAGGTAAGTATTTTCAATATTTCTTGGGACAGTAACCACTTTTTCTTTCAGTAACATTGGTTCTTGATTATATGCAATCTCTTGAAATAGTTGATCATTCTCTAATTCATTTTGATATAAGGACTTTGGATATTCTTTCTTTTAATATTTGCTCTATCATTTAATATTTTCCCTCTAGAATGCTTCACTATTACCACTGAGGCTTGAAATATTTCTTCAATTCTTTAACTTTGAGAAAAACATAGTGTTTTTGTCCCTTTGGTTTTCTATCTCCAGCTTTCGCATGTGTCATAACATTTACATTACTTTTTAACTCCCCTTTAAAATCTCCTGTTTAGTTCTTTAACTTCATCATGTCTTCATTTTAGTTTAGCTGCTCTATGTTCAAGGGCAAGTTTCAAAGTCTCTTTTGTCATATAATTTTGTCTTTTCTTTTTTTTCCCTGTCTTTTAAAATAAACTTTTGCTTTCCTCATGAATGATGTCTTTGATGTCATGCCACAAGTCATCTGGTATTTGATCATCAGTGTCTAATGCATCAAATCTGTTCTTAATATGGTCTCTGAATTCAGGTGGGATATACTCAAGATCATACCTTGGCTCTTGTACACTTGTTCTAATTTTCTTCAGATTCAGTTTGAACTTGCATGGGAGCATTTGATGGTCTGGTCCACAATCAACACCTGGTCTTGCTTTCATTTTTGTTCTTGAAGTTTTCTTTCATCTCTTTCCAATACTATAGTCAATTTTGTTCCTGTATGTTTCATCTGTGGCTGGAGTTTAATGCAGTTGGTATGATGCTACTCTCTGAGGACCCAGGTTTAATTCTCAGCACCACAAAAATGGGAGAAGGACATGGCAATGCACTTCCAAAACTATCTTGAAGCAGTCCCAAAACAATAGCCATTGAACACCTTATGAAGGTCGTTATGAGTTGGACCTGACTCCATAGCACCTAATAATAGTAACATGTTTCATCTGATGAATTCCCTATGTATAAGTTGCAGTTTATGTTGGTGTATTTGCAATGAAAGGTGAGTCTGACAAATTATATGAGATCTCCAGCATCATTTCTGTCACGAAGGTCATATTTTCCAACTAATGAGCTTTCTTCTTGTTTCCAACATTTGTATTCCAACATTTCAACATTTCAACATTCCAACATTTGTATCCAGTCACCAGTAATAATCAGTACATCTTGGTTGCATGTTCAATCAATTTCAGACTGCAGAAGCTGGTAAAAATCTTTGCTTTCTCCATTTACACCATTAGTGGTGTGTATATAATTTGAATAACAGTCGCATTAACTGGCATTCCTTGTAGGTGTATGCATATTATTTTATCAGTGCATTGTATTTCAGGACAGATCTTGAGTTGTCTTTTTTGATGATGAATGCAACCCCACTTCTTTTTAAGTTCTCATTAAGTAAGTCATATAATTTTCTGATTCAGAATGGCCAATAACAGTCCATTTTAGCTCCCTGATTCCTAGAAAATTAATTTATGGGCTCCATTTCTCTTTTGACAATTTCTAATTTTCCTGGATTCCTACTATGTACATTCCAGGTTCCAATTATTAATGGATTAATGGGTGTTTACAGTTGTTCCTTCTCATTTTGTTGCATCAGCAAATGGAGGTCTGTAAGGCTTATTCCATTCTCATATTTAAGGTTGACTCTACTTTGAGGTAATAAATAATAACAGAATCGGCAAGTGTTTCGATCTGCTGTACATAGGGTCGCTATGAGTCGGACTTGACTCGACGGCACCTAACAACAACAACTACTTTGAAAAAGCAACTCTTTCCCAGTTATCTTTTTAGTGCCTTAAAACCTGGAGGGCTCATATTCTGGCACTATCTCTGACAGTGTTGCTATGCTATTCATGGAGTTTTCAATGGCTAATTGTTTCGGGAATGAGCTGCCATGTCCTTCTCTCTAGTCTGTCTTAGTCTGGAAGCTCAAATTAAACCTGTCCACTATAGGTGATCCTGCTGGTATTCATAATAGCAGGAGCATGGCTTTCACCATCACACCAACACAATTGTAAAGTAAGGTGCACCTGACTATGGTATTTTCAGTTGCATTATATGCTTATGAAAGCTGGATGTTGTAGGGAAAAATTGGGAGGAAATTGGCAAAAACTCCCAAACTGGGAAAATGGCGTTTGAATATCTAGTTTGTAAGTTAGAAATCTAGGGAAAATGAAAGTAACTTGGTTCCACATTTGTACATAACCCTTCCTGGTTGGACAATTAGACTGAAAGCTGATTGGCTCAGGCCATTCCATGGGAGAGCTACATAAAGAGCTGCGCAGCAGCAGCTCGACCCTTTTGGCACCCCTTCTTAGGACCCTTTTTGGCACCCTTTTTTCGCCTTCTCACCCATTCCTGCCTGGACCACCGATGAGGAAGCACCTATCCCGCTGCTCTCCCCTGGAACTTTGGTGAGGAAAGAATGCTCTCCCATCACAATCTTCAACAAGGAAAAGAACCTGCTCTCCATCTGATCACCGATGAAGCAACAGCTGTCTCCTCGTGACCACCGAGATGACCAACACAGGTGTTTGCCCCTGGAAGGCAAAAGTGTCTAAGGCTTTTCCTTTCTCCCATCTCCGCTGGGGTCCCGAGGGCTGCAGGAGTCTGCACCCCTTACCCGAGGGTCCCGAGTGAACTGTGTTTAGTATCTGTGTGTGTGGCGGTGCTGCCCATCTGAACCTCCAGGCCTGACTGGGAGGCGCAAGCCGCACAGATATAGAATAGGGGAGATAGGAGAAGAATTGTCGCTTTTGAATTATGGTGCTAGAGATGAATATTGAGTATCTCATGCACTGACAAAGCAATGAACAGATCCATTCTAAAAGTTCAACCAGAGTGCTCCTTGGAAGCAAGGATGGCTAGACTATCTTATATATTTTGGACACATAGGAGGGACCAATCCCTGGAGAAGGTAATCATGTTTGAGAGAATGATGGGTCAATGAAAAAAAAGGAAGACCCTCAACTAGGTGGATTGACACAGTGTCTGCAACAATGAGTTCATACATAAAAAATATTATGTGCATGACATGGAATCAGAAAGTATTTTGTTCTGTTATACACTAGATCACTGTGAATCAGACTCAATTTGATGGCACCTAACAACAACAATTGACACTTAACTACAAGGTGGGTTTTTCAGATGGAATCATGGAATAAGTCATTGAAGCTTGGCCAGCCTATCAGAAGTGAAAATCTCTAAAGTACAAAAATTAAAAAAAAAAAAACTATTACAACAATTTTCTCAGCCCAGAGGCAGAGTTCTGAAAATCTGATGCAACATGCTAAGTTGTTCTTACTGGGAAAGTGGTAGACTTAATTTGAATTACCTGAAGATATTCATTTTTTTGAACAAATAGTTATATATATTTCTCTCCCCTATGCACTGCCCTAGAACTGAAAAATACTGTGATAAATAAAGGTGAAATCTAGTTTGGTTGTAGATAGCAATTTTATTTATATTTCATAGCTATAAGTTCTTATTGATGCCAAGTAAACTGTATTGAGTACATATTATAGTTGAAGCACTAAATTGAGTATAAACTCACAGCTCTTAGGTGGACAACATTGCCTTACTTATTTAAAATGGGTAACATTGCTTTACTGATTTAAAATGAGGTTGAGAGAGATTAGATAACATGGCTTATTTTTCCCAGATACTCAGAGGAAATACTTAGAATTTCAATTCCGGTCAATTTGATTTAAAGCCCATGTCATTTCAATGTGAAATTGAAATGTCTCTATTTGTAGCAGCTAGTATATACATTAATCAAATGTTGTTTATTTGTTTATGGTTATTTTCTGAGATGTAGACCATTGTTGTTATTTTCTGAGATATAGACAGATGTGCTGCTGCATAAATACTGTATTTAATTTTCTATAAGAATTGGAAATTTCCACAAAGAGGGATGATTCTAACCTTTATATTTCTCTTATTATACTTATAGCACCTCTTGTTTTTTTTCCTAATGTCCTTAGCTCCAACTATTTCTACTTTTAATCTAAATGAGTATGTCTTGGAGAATGACATTTCCATCCTTAGAAGATTGTTAAGCTAGCAATATAACCCGTATCCAGGCTAATTCTTTCTTTGTCCTATAGAACAAACATTGCCATGGAGCATGCAATTAGATTTCAATTTCAAATAAATAACAAATGCTCTTAAAATATAATTATATCCCGTCCATTATACTAAAAGTATATCTGAAATTCATATTATATTGGGCATCCTGTATTTTATCTGAATACTCTAGTCTCATGGATGATTCACACAAATCTGGACAAGCCCACTGGTTGGATTGCCAGATGTGGTTGTTTAACCACATAGATTATTTTATAGATTTTCCTTGCCTTAAAAGTACAGCTACCAGTTGAATCTAACAAAATTACCTTGAGCAAGAAAAAGTTTCTGGAACTTAGCAGCACTCCAGACCAAAGATGGTTCAGAACACCCTCCTTACAAAATAGTAACCTGCTTTTATAACCAAAGGCAGGAAATAACTTACAAAGATTAATTGATTGGTGCCATTTTATGGCTTTCTTTGGCATTATTTGGCAACCTTCAACCTGGGATTGGCTGAAAGTGTGGGCTGCTGTGATTACTTGAGGCTCAGTTGATTCCTTACCAGGGTATACTCTAGAGTTAGGTTACAATTTATTTGCACGTAAAGCTAGGATATAGTTCACTATCATACAAGGAAGCCCCTTTGGGTGAAATTATATTGCTCAAGCATAGAGGCTAATTGAGACTAAATTTGTTATAATTTCATGTGTCACCAACAAATCTGTATAAATGTTGTTAGGTGTCATTGAGTTGGATCCAACTCAGCAACCCTCATAGAGTTCTCAATGGCTGATTATTTCAAGATTGCCTTGAGTGTGAGCTGCCACATCCTTCTCCCATTTTTATGGTCCTGGGTTTTGAAACCAGATTCTCAGGAAGTGCAGAGCAGCACTCTATCAACTGAGCTAAACTCTAACCCCTCTCATGCAGAATATCCCCTATTAAACCAAAGGTGATGAATGGATCTTTAGTATGTATAAAAGTTATTCTATTTTATTTCAATTTATATTTTAATTTTTGCAGTGTTGAGGATTGAACCAAAGGCCTTTCACTTATCATGCACTCTAGTATTGGAAAATTTTTGCTAATAAGGGACTCAGAAAGAACACTGAAGTGTGAGATGATTCAACAAAGGTTTGAGGGGATTTAAATATTCATGAGAGAAATTGTTTACACATGAGCACAGGGATCATTTTAGGTTATTTGTTTATAGTAAAGGATAGAAAACTTTCCTACCTTTATCATGGTAAAGATTAATGTAAATCACAGCAACATGGATGCCTGAGGATACCAGTGTGGACTATGAATCAGAAATAAGAAGCAGTGAACCTACGGCTCTTAATGAGCACTTGATCACACATAGTAAGCAAGAGAATTTTTTCCTTAACATTGTCAGATAAAGGCTAATTAGTAAAGATGTCATCTACAAATTTCTTTATTTTTCATCCATTCTATACTCAGCTATCAGAAAATTATCAATCAGTAAGAATCACCAACTCCTATACTCTTCCATGTTTCTCAGGTTTGTAAAAATAATTTTCACTAGTGAACAGTAATAGTAATTTAGACATTTATTGCTTTAAGCATCCTGGAATTGTGTCAAATCTTTATGATATTATGGGAAAGCAAGTTAACAAATTAGTCCTTGCTCTGCTTTGTTTGATTATGCTCATAAAAGAAAAGGACCTTGAACTTCAGGACAACACTCACCTGAATCTTCTTCATTTCTCTTTTTGTTGTTAGGTGCTGTGGATTCATGTCCAAATCATAGCAACTCTCATAGGCTTTTCAACAGCTGATGGTTTAGGGATTATTTTGGGAGTGGATTGCAACATCCTTCTCCCATTTTTGCAGTGCTCTGGATCAAACCTGGGTCCTCAAGAAGTAGAAAGAAGCACTCTACCTTCACTTCTAATCACCCTTACTACACGTCTTATACAATCCCTCCCTTTAAGAATCTGCATATCTCCTACTCTGGCCACCAGGTCTAAGCATTATTTGTTTACAGAGACTCAAGCCCTTGATCTTTTATATTTTCAAGCAAATCTTACAAATTTTAATTTTCCCCTCATAATTGTGGTAGCTCTATCTATGATGGAAAAATGAACTTGGTTTTTTTTATACTTATCTTTTGTTAAGTTTCCCCCCCTTTTTTGGTCAATGTTGGTGGAGTACAGAATAATAATACAGTATTTGCTTTTTCCATTATGCAACTATTACACCACTTTGGTTACACTTTGAATAACTTATGAAGTTTATGGAAACTTTTGACTAATGTGTAGTAAAACTAGTATGCATATTTAGGTTATATTCCCCTATTTTTCCCATGTACTCACAAAGTTGCATCATTTACATTGAGATTATCTTCTCTCCCTTTATCCTTATATTGTTTCTCCTCCCCATCCTATATTCCAAGAATCTTTGCTTCCTTTTCCTAGCCCCCTCCCTCCTTCTTTCTACTCTTTATATTTTCCCTTTTTTGCTAAGTTTCATTGTGCATTATTATATATTTACTTATGTATAGGTTTTCTTCCTATAAGATTCAGCTCCCACATATGAGTGAGAACATGAAGTATTTCTCTTTTTGAGCCTGTGTTCATTCACTTAAGATAATATTCTCCAGTTCCATCTATTTTGCTGCAATGACATTATTTCATTCTTTTTATTTATAAGTAATATTCCATTGTGCATATGTGACATAATTTTTTTATCCATTCTTCTGTTGATGGGCATCTTTGTTAGTTCCCTATCCTTGCTATTGTGATGAGTGCTGCATTACATATGAAGATGCAGGTGTCTTTGTGGTATGATGACTTGTCTTTCTTTGGGTATATTCCCAGGTTTGGTATAGCTAGGTTGTATGACAGTTCTATTATTAGTTTTCTGAGATAACTCCATAATGATTTCCAAAGTTATTGGACTAATTACCAATAGGATAAAATGGTTCTTTTTCCCCCATCTCCTTGTAAGCATTTGTTATTATTTGCTTTGTTGATTTTGATCATTCTTCTTGGAGTTAGGTAGAATCTCAGAGTTGTTTTGATTTACACTTCCCTAATGGCCAGGGATATTGAGCATTTTTTCATAAACACATGAAACTAGGCTAACAAACACCTTAGCCTTCTGGACTTCTTCATTTGAGAACTGTCTGTTCATTTCCTTTGCTCACTTAGGTATGGAGTTATTTATTATCTTGGAATTTGCTTTCTTGAGATCTTTGTTAATTCTAGAAATTAGTCCTCTGTCAGAGATGTAGGGTGTGAAGATTGTCTCTGTTTCTGTGGGCTCTTCCTTAACTTTGTTGATTGTTTCCTTTGCTGTACAGAAGCTTTTAAATTTCATGTAATCTCATTTGTCAATTCTTGGTGCAATTTCCTGAGCAATTAGAGTCTTTTTAGGGAAATACTTTCTCTTAGTATTGGAGCATATTTCCTATCTTTTCTTCTAATAGTTTTAAGGTTTCTGGCTTTATGCTGAGGTCTCTTATCCATTTCGAGTTGACTGTCTTACAGACACAGAGGTCTGTGTCTATTTTAATTTTTCTGCAGACAGATATCCAATTTTCCCAGTACCATTTGTTGAAGAGGTTATCTTTTCTCCATCTTGCCTTCTTAATCCCTTTGTCAAAGATCAGGTGCCTGAAGTTTTGTGGGTGTATCTCTGGATCTTCAAATCTGTTTCATTGGTCTTCAAGCCTATTTTTGTGCCAGTACCAAGCTTCTTTTTCTATTATAGCCTTGTGGTATAGTTTAAAGTTAGGCATTGTGATCCTACCTGCACTAGTTTTGCAGCTTAAGATTGTTTGGGCTATACATGGTCTTTTATATTTCCATATGAATTTTTGTATTTTTTTTCTATTTCAGCAAATTTGTCATTGTGATTTTAATGGGAATTTCATTAAATATGTAAATTGCCTTTGGTAATATAGTCATTTATACAATATTGATTCTTCCAATCCATGAGCAGGGGAGGTACTTCCACCTTCTAGTATCTTCTGTGATTTCTCTCTTTAATGTTTTGAGGTCTTCCTTGTAGCAGCCTTTAGGGTCTTTAGTTAGAGTGATTCCTAAGTATTTAATTTTTTGGTGGGTTATTGTGTAAGGGATTGTTGTCTTAATTTCCTTCTCTCCTTATTCACAATTGGTGTGAAGAAAAGTTATTGATTTTGGAGTGTTAATTTGGATCCTGCTACTTTGCTGAGGGAATTAGATAGATCTAAGAGTTTTATAGAGGAGTTTTTAGGGTCCTTTAGGTAAAGGATCATGTCATCCACAACAACATATGATCTATTTTACAGAATGTTCCAAGTATGGATGAAAATAATTTGTATTCTTTAGCTATTGGATGTTATATTCTGCAAATGTCTTTTAGGTCCTTATAATCTATAATATAATTTAATTCTAATGTTTCTTTAGTGACTTTTTTTGTCCAGATGATCTGTCCATTGATGAAAGTACTATTTTGAAATCTTCCACTGTTATTATATTGGAGCCTATCTCACCCTTTAGATCCCATAGTGTTTGTTTTTTAAAATGAAATACTCTCACATTAGATGTGTATACATTCATAATCATTACATATTCTTGTTGATCACTTGATCATTTTATTGTGACATCCTTTGATTTTGTTAAAGTTTTCATCTGAAAATCTATTCAGATAGATGAAAGAATAGCTACTCCTTCTCACTTTTGGTTTATATTTGTGTGGAATATCTTTTGCCATCCTTTCCCTTTAGTTTGTATGTGTCTTTACTGGTAAAAGAGTTTATGTAGGTACATGATGTTAGGTCTTGTTTTTTAATCCATTCAGCCAGTCTGTTTCTTTTAATTAAATGATTTAGTTATGTATGGTCAAGGCTGTGAATGATGGGTAAAGACTAAAGTTCTACCATTTTGGTAATTTTCTTCTGCTTGTTCATCTTGGTGGTTGACTGTATTGACAAAATTTCATACTTTCCTATTACTCTTTCATGTATTTCTTCCTCTAATTGATTTTATACTTTCACATGTATCATGATATTAGTTGTCTTTATTTTGCTTCTGTTTATAGGAAATCTTTAAGCATCTTTTGTAAAGCTTGTCTGGTGGTGATTAAAACTCTTAACATGTGCTTGTCTTTCCAGATATTTATTTATTTATTTATTTGTTTGTTTGTTTGTTTACTTTGAGGTACTGGGGTTTGAACCCAGGGCCTCGCACTTGGGTGCTTTGCAAGCGCTGTACCACTGGGCTGCACCTTCAGCCCATTTTATTTTATTTATTTTTT
This sequence comes from Pedetes capensis, assembly GCA_007922755.1. NCBI lineage: Eukaryota > Metazoa > Chordata > Mammalia > Rodentia > Pedetidae > Pedetes > Pedetes capensis. Next base: position 27,697 of record VMDO01024305.1, read on the forward strand.
ATTTTTTGAGACGGGACCTCACTAAGTTTGGCAGACTGCCTCTGGTTGTGAACTTGGGATCCTCCTACCTCTGCCTCCTGAGCAGCTGGGATTACAGGCATGCACCCTTGCACCCTGCTGCAGATCTTTATTTTTATTTCATTTCTGGGGGATAGTTTTTCTGAATATAGTATTCTTAGTTGCTAGTCACTTTCTTTCAGGATTTAAAATACATCATTCCATTTCATCCTATCCTTTAAAGTTTCTGCTGAGAAAACTGCTATTAGTCTAAGGAAGGAATACCCTTAAATATAACTTGGACATTTCCCTTTCAGAATACAGAATTCTCTTTGTCTTGTATATTTGACAGTTTGACCATAATATGGTGCAGGGAGAATATTTTCTGATCATGACTATTTGGGGTCCTATGGGCCTTCTGTACCTAAATGTCTACCCTTTCCTCAAAATTAGGGAGGGTTTCACCTGTTATTTCATTGAATAGGATTTCTTTATCCTTTTCTTCCCCTTCAGGAACACTCAAAATGTAAATAGATTTTTTAAAATGGTCTCCTATGGGTATTGAGTATTCTCTTCACTTTAAAAAAAAAGTCCGATTGGATATTTCACAAGGCCTAATGTCAAGACCTGATATCATTTTTTTGCTCAATTTCTCATTCATATTATGATTTGCTTTCCTAACTTCATTAAATTGTCCTTTTTTCCTGAATTTAATTCAGTTTTCTTAGAATCATTCTTTTGAATTCTTTATCAAGCACTCTATCAATAGCCTTTTCTTTAAGGTCTATTACTAGAGAAATACTTTGTTCCTTTGGAGACATCATGATACCTTTTTTTGTTGCTGCTGTTTTTTCATATTTTTAAATGAAATTCTTCTGTGAGATTTGCATGTCTGCTGCATCAGTTGTATCTGTTGTTTTTACAAGGTGTCTTTCTTAGTAGTTGGCTTTTTCCTGAAGATAAGTGTTAGGAGTTGTTTTAATAAGCAGTGTTCTCTTTAGCTCCAGTTGGGCAACAGACTATAGTTTAGCTTCTTCCACTATAATTAATGGTTTTGGATGTAGAGCATGCTGTGGAAAGGCAGGAGAACCTTTAGATGTCCAGGAGTCACATGGGAAAGATGATATTCTACAGGCCCAGGTGGCACCAAAAATATGAAACATGGGGAATGTTTCCTCAGCAGCATCAATATGTCCTTGGACACAATAGTATCTTGGGGCACTAATGGCCATCCTCAGTGGCTGAAAGGGCGTACTGAAGCATGGAATGTGGAATGCACATCTGAGCCCAGCAGTGATTAGGACCAACAATATGGCTCCGAATGATTCGAGTGGTTACTTGGGTAGCCATTTGACTTGGGTTACTTGGTCTTATTAGTATACCAGCTTGGTGGACTCTGATAATTAGGCAGATTATGTCATTAATCACAGGTCACAGGTAGCAATATAAATCCATCCCAAGATGTCACCTGTGCTGCAGCAGCATGGGATCTAGGGGTTAAGGGAGAGACAACGTAAGCTTCTTTCCAGGTTTATGTTCCTATTCCTCCTGCTGTTAGGGTTGTCATTGTCTGTGGAAAGATTTGCAGCCTCCCTAACAATGAGGCCTGATGGAATTTCCCTTCTCATCCTTTTTCTTGTAATAGGGAGAACTCCCTCAGCCAGGTGGGGTCAATATTGTCCTTTATTCAACTCTTTCAGCCACTATTACAAGTCTCTGTGTCTTATAAAATTCCTATCTTTCACTTACTGGGTGTCAGTACCTTTCACCTCAAAATGCAGCTGTTTATTTGCTATTTTTGTTCTTTCTTTAGATGAGATATTAAGTACTGAGCACCTCTATATGGCCATCTTGCCAGTCTCTGAGCTCTATAATATCTCTAATTACATCAACAACATCTTGTTCACATTTTTGTTTGGGAGATGAATTTCTCTTCATACTTTGGGTTTCACCTCCAAATGATAGAATTTTCTTCAAATCAAAGACATCATTTAATGCCCAGATTCACATGAAACAGACTTTCTCAGAAATGTAAAACCTACAGATTATGTTCTTTTTTTTTTTTTTTAGAAATTTTTAATGTACATCATAATGTGATTCATTTTGACATGCTTTTCGTTGTGACAATTTTCATATATGCAATTTGATAAGCATTATTCATATAGGTTACCCCTTACCCTCCTCTATGTTTCCCCCCTCCCCCTTTCCTATCTAAGTTTCCCATCCAAGTCTTCTCTATCTTTTACTATATAGTATTTTTCTATA
>VMDO01024306.1:0-29995 GCA_007922755.1 Pedetes capensis
TACTTCTGGTTACACTCGTGTCTATTTTTGGTGTGCAAACTAATCCCATTAGTCTTTAATATTGTTTGTCTTGTCCCTGTGTCTATTGATGTTGTGCATTGCGCTGCCATCTCATCCCCTCCTGCCTCCCTCTTTCCCTTGAATCTTCACCTTTTCCTACTCTATTCTCCTATGCACTGCCCCAGCATTTACTATGTTCGGAAAGATACTTTTCAAATTAAAAATTAAACTTTATCAAAGTGTAATCCAAACTTACAAAAATAAAACACATTCAATATTCTTTAATGTGATTTTATCTGTTGTTATTTTTAAATAAATTAAATATGTAAGTGTAATAAAAAGGACTCAACATATCATCATAATTATATCCACAAATTATTTTAAATTTTACGTAGTACTAAATAACACATGGGCTGGGATTTAGCTCAGTGGGTAGAGCGCTGCGCTGCAGTCTCTGAGGACCCGAGTTCAATTCCCAGCACCACAAAAATGGGAGAAGGGCCTGGCAATCCACTCCCAAGGCAATCCCGAAACAGCCATTGAAAACCCTATGAGGGTCGCTATGAGTCGGATACTGACTCGACAGCACCTAACAACAACAACAAAATAACACATGGTGCTGGGATTTAGCTCAGTTGGTAGAGCACTTCTCTGCAGTCTCTGAGGTCACAGGTTAGATTTCCAGCACCACAAAAATGGGAGAAGGATGTGACAATCCATTCCCAAGGCAATCCCGAATCAGCCATTGAAAATCCTATGAGGGTTGCTATGAGTTGGACACAACTCGAGGGTACCTAACAACAACAATAACAACAAGTAATATACATTTAGATATAGTGCCTACATGTGTCATTCAGGATAATAACTTTTGTAAAATTGATAGTCTTGAACCAATCAAGTTCTTCCTTCTCTCCTTTCTTTTCTCAAAAATAACTGTAGAATGTGCCAGGAAAACAACCTCCAGAGTTAGGGAGGGGCTGGCTGGAAGAGCCCAAGCTAGAATCCAATTTATTCCAGTTCCTTCTAGAAACAGGTAGATTTTGTACTTTCCTCCAGCAATCATGTTACGCAGTGATATAAAACCCAGGGCAGGTTGCTTTTCAGGGACTTTCACATGTGGTGCAGGTGGAGCATGTTCTGATAAGAGTCCATCTACTATGGACAGCTTCTTTGAGCCTTGATTGTTAGGGAATGAGGATGGCCTGTCCTGAATCCCGGACTTCTACTGCCCCTTGCTAACCTAATTATAAGTAATAATTCAAGTTATGCAATTTCTTGTGTGTGAGCGTTTTGTTTCATCTGTCTTGGACAAGTAGCGAAAGTGCAACCTAAGATACAGTTGGCTGAAGTGACAGACAATACACCGTGAACCTGTTTCATGTGTGTGAATAGCTTTGGCTATGTGTGGACTGACTAATGGATCATGTTTTACAACAAAATAAACGTTATTCCTTTTTTAAAAGTGTAAGCTAACATTTCAGCATGGTTCTCATTGTTTTTCAGTAGAAAGAAAATACTTTTAAATTAAATTTCAGTTAGTTAGACTGAAAATTATAAGAAATATCCATGTAAGACACACCATTCTCTTTAAACTTAGCTCTGTTCTCATTCTGTTCCCATCTTTCTCACAGAAATCCCCTTTTTCCATCTCTTCTTATATCATGCCTTTACTTTTCTTCATATTTTTACTACATGCTTGTTTCCCTTGCATTATATTGTTTCATTCTGTTTACTATAGATATTTGTATAAATGTAATTGAATCCTATATCTACCCCCAATGTTTCCCCCCAATGTGATAATCACGACATTCACCAACTTCTGTTTCATATATTTGTAAGTTATTTTCAGTGCTATGGTAAACTATATTTGTAGAATGTTTTATACAATAAATTAATGTTATATAATTTATTCATTCTGCTGTTCATGAATATTGAGTTGTATTGATTAGCTTTCTGTTTATCTTGTTCCCTGTGGTACATAACCAAATTTTTTATTATATAAAAGGTGGTTAAATGGCTATATAGAGGAACTAGATATTGTCAACCCCCAATATTGTTCAAGAACTTTGCACAAAATTATACCAGAAGCCCTTCTATTGCTTCTCCTTCTATAACTCTTGATATTATCAGATCTTTTTGTTTGCCAGACTTGTTTATATTAAATAGTTTCTCACTGTGGATTTTGGATCATCTATCTCTCAGTTCTTTTGGTTTGTTTCTTTTCATCTTTATTTCACTTTATATTTGTTTTAACTTATAGAATTTATTCATATGATTTAAATGCCAATTGTCTACTACATGTACTGTTTGACAATTTATGGATTATCTTTTGAATTTACTCAATAAAATCTACAAAGAAATGTTATGTCTATGGAGGTCAGTTTTTATCAAGTTCTTCAAATTTATTATAAAAATTTGAATATAATTCCCTCTAGAATTTTAAAAATTTCTATATGATTTTATTTCCAATTAGTTTTTATATTCTTTTTAATTTACTTGTTTTTGTCTTCTCTTAGAATTTTTTCAACCATCAGCCCTAATGTTTCCTCATTTATATAGGCTCTCACTTAAGGTGCTTTGTTTTCTTTGTGTGCTCGTGTGTGTGTGTGTGTGTGTGTGTGTGTGTGTGTGTGTCTGTGAAAAATATGGCGTGGCATATGTGCATGATGGATATGTGAGGTGAGGTGCATGGTGTGTATGGTATATTTGCTTCCATGTGGGTGAATGTGTGTGCATGTGCTGTATGTTTATACATTTGGGAACTAAATATATGAGAATGATGTGAAGACTACTTGTGTTGTGTACTTTCCAGGCAGATATTCACTGGATTCTTTTGGGCATCTAGGATTACCATCAACCTGCTTGGCTGATTTCAGAGCACCCAAATAGTAGTGTAGGTTCAAGATATAAAGCTTGATATAATTATCTGTGGAGTTGCCTACAGTTATCACTTATGGAGTTGCCTATTCTGAAATTTGATGATCTATGTCATATAATCATTTGCTGATTAAGTGATAAAAATATGTCTAAAGAGTCTTGGACTTTATAAATATTGGCCATCCAAGTGTTTTGCCAGGTTTGTCCTTACATGTTACTGAACTTTGCCAGAATAAAAGGTAATCTGCACTTGGCTTTGTACAAAGTGAAATGAGAAATCTATAATCAATGTGCAGAACAAGTCCTCAAAAAATTGATTTTATTGACAAACTCTAGTTTAAATATATAATTACTATCCATAACAAATAATTATGATATCTACAACAATACATTCCCTGAATGACTTTTTATTGTCATATCTATCAAATGGGGGGTTCTGCTGTTTTATATGATCCATGTAAGAAAGAAAATTTAATTTAGTTTAAAGTGAAAGACATTTCTCTTGTTATATAATGAGAATAGTATTAAAATCCTTGCAATACCACTGTGGTAATTGGGAAAACATAAGCATTATTATGACTTAATATACTGGATATATACCAGAAATAGAATTATACATTATTTTGTTCTTCTAGTTATCTTATGTAATGTTTTCATTCATTACTCTTGTATCTCAAACTTCCTCAGCTTTCCCATAGCTGCTGTCCATTGGACACCATACAGAAAGAAAATTGCAATGTAAAACACTGTAAAAAAAAATCTAGAGGAACATTAGCAGTCACTGCATCATCATTTAATATGAGATTTTGAAGGTAATGTTTAACCTTTTCATGTTTTAAATTGTAGCCTTGTCATTAAAAACATTTTCTTCCTTTCTTCTTTCCCATTAAATCTCTTGTTGTTATTCAAAACAAGAAAATGTACCATATCAAGCAATTCAGAGATCTTCAATCTGTGCTTTGAGTACACAACAGGAGAAAGTAATATTATCACAGAAGGTGACTGCTTATGTTCATCTATTATGCAAAATGACCCAGATGATCAGTTTCTTGTTGAAAATTATAAAAGGAGAAAAGGTTCAGAATGTCATATAAATGAAAAAAAGTATTTTCATGAATTCATTGACCTTTCCATTAATACCATAACAGAGCATAATCACTAAGGTTTTTAAATTAGCAAGGTAGCTCAATACAAAAGGATGGCTTGAGAAATCTCAGGGGCTTGTGTTGCCAGATCGGACTCTGACACTAAATGTAAAAGGGTAAGTAAGAATTATGTTTAGTGATGACCTTTAGGTCCCACAGCTGCTTATCAAGTATCTTGTCTTTTTGCCCTACTGTTGCACTTTAGCTTATTAAAATTAATTGTGTTCTATATTAGATGTTAAAAATTTCTAGTTTACGATTTTACTGCTGAATGTATAATAAAATTTTTTCTTTTGGTCATTGTGTATGGATGATGATAACTCCAATTATGGAATTGTAATAAATATTATCAGTAAAATAAATGTTACTGTTTTTTATTAAAAATTAAATTGAAATATTTCAAACAAGGATTGAAAAAGTCACAAGTACCAATAGGGAAGAATTTTTGATTTAATAAGAAAATAATGGTGGGATGGGATTTAGCTCAGTTGGTAGAGCACTGCGCAGCAGTCTCTGAGGTCCAGAGTTCAATTCCCAGCACCACAAAAATGGGAGAAGGGCCTGGCAATCCACTCCCAAGGCAATCCCGAAACAGTCAGCCATTGAAAACCCTATGGGGGTCGCTAAGGATGTCGACTCAACGGAACCTAACAACAACAACAACAAAAATAATAATAATAAAATAAACTAGGCCTTTACAGCAAGTATATTTCCTACAATGGACATTTAAATGAATTTTCATACATTTGAGGTTACTTTTCTCTGTTGACATATGCACACATTGTCAACCTTCATATATAGAGTATATGGAACTATTTAAATATTTAATCATCCTAAAATCTATAGGAGTTATGCATCACTTTTTATATTGACTTTATAGGTGAAGAAACTGGACAAGGAAATTTTGTTCCACAGAAAAATGCTAACTTTGGGATGGGAGGCATCATTTTTCTCCAAGACTCTAACACTATTGAGAGCATGAGTAGACTTTCAATAGAAAAATGAGATCTGCAAGCACAATCAAAAAGGTGCCTAAGGAACTAAATATGTGATTACTTTATGAAATCCCTTTATGATAAGTATGTGAAAGTAACCTTCAAGCATTCCAACAGCAGAGGCTGTATTCTTCAACTTTACACTGCATCCAAACTGGTGCATTAATTGTTGACTCAAACCATAAAGCTAAAAACTCTTTTCTTAGCTTGTTAAGAAGTAATATTTTGTACAATGTTGGTGCATGCTTGTAATCCCACCAAATCAGGGGGCAGAAGCAAGAGGATCATAGGTTTGAGGCCAGAGGCAGCTGGTGTTAACTTTGCAAGACCCTCTTTAAACAAGATGTTTTTGGGTGCTGTAGAGTGGAATCTGATCCATAGTGACCTTATGTACAACAGAATGAAACACTACCCAACACTGTGCCATCCACCCAATCTTTTTATGTTTGAGCCTAGTGTTGCAGACAGTACGTTTCTTCTCATTTTGAGTCATTCCGTATCAGCAAAAGGAAGTCCCAGGAGCTTTACTCCATTTCACTCATTAAAGTCAACTCTACTTTGAAGAAGCAACTGTTCCCTGGCCATTTCTTGAATGTCTTCCAGTCTGGGGAACTCATTTTTCAGCAACATATTTGACAGTGCTTCTCTTCTATTCATAGAGATTTCATTGGGTAATTGTTTCAGGAGTGAGCTGCTGAGTCCTTCTCCCTAGTCTGTCTTATTCTGGAAGCTCAACTGAAACCTGTACACCAGGGGTAGCCCACCTGGTATCTGAGATAGCAGTGGCATAGTTTTTAGCCTCACAGCAATGTGCAAGCCCCCATAGCATGATAATATGACAGAAATGTGGGAGTGTCAAAACATAAAAATAAATAAATAAATAAATAAATAAATAAAATAATAAATGGCTGGAGATGTGGCTCAGTAGTAGAATGCTTCCAAATGTATGTGTGAAATACTGTTATTAGCCACACTTTGTGATTCTGTTAAGTTTTAAACCTAAAGCCCAACACTTATTAAAGGTATATCATTTACCAGAAACAATGCTTCTGTGTTGAATCTGTATCTTTGACCATGCATGTTTATGTCTTAATACAAGTTAATCCATTTATTCATAGAGGAGAGACAATGGACAAGATAAAAAAAATAGTAGTTCCAGTAGGAAATAGAGGATGTAATATTAAAATAGTATAATCAGGAACAATAATCAAAAATATAAAATTTAAGCTGAAGTAAGAAAACTGGGGAATATAGTATGATATGGGCCAAGGAAATAATGATCAGGGGGAAAAGTTGCAGAGAAGAAATCACTGAGGTGAGAAAGAATTTATAAAGTCCAAGGAACTTAAAGAAACTATGACTTTAAGAGAGTGAGTCAGGATAGAGAATAAGCTGAGGTTGGACACATAGGCCTATGGTTTGAGAATATGACAAGGCATTTACTTTTAATGTACTTTGGAAAACTTTCAAAAAGATTTTGTTTTCCCAGTAAAATATTTATAGAATATTTACTATGAGTCAGGCACTGCACTTAAGTTACCTGAAGGGTTAAGAATGCTGATGAGGGGAAAGAATGATATATTTTCATAGTGTTCAGTGTTAAGCTCTATTAAGAAAATGAGATCTGAGGAAAAACTCAAAGCTGTGGTGGAGGTAAGCTGTGTGGATATTTGATGATGATAGGGAGCAGGAGAGACTAATGCAAGACCTTGTAAATGAGAGGAAATATGACACAGTGTTCTGAGATAAGCAAAGCAGACACTATTTCTGGAGAAGTTGTTGTCAGTTGTCATAGAGTCGAGTCCCACTCACAGCGACTCCCATAGGGTTTTCAATGGCTGATTGTTTCCAGATTGCCTGCGGAGTGAATTGCCGCATCCTTCTCCCATTTTTGTGGTGCTGGGAATCTAACGCGGGACCTCAGAAACTGCAGAGCTGCACTCTACCAACTGAGCTAAAACCAACTCAGCTAAATCCCAGACCCTCTGGAGCAGTAGGTGGGAATAAACTGCCTGCAGCAGTACCACTGTGGCTTCCAATCCCATCAGATGTTGGAAGCTAAGCAGGGTTGGACCTGGTTGGTACTTGGATGGGAGACCACCTGGGAACATCAGATACTGTAGGCTTGGGAGAAGGACCTGGAAACTGACTCCTAAAAGTCAATCCATCATTGGAAACCGTATGAGTAGCAAAGAAGCACTAACAATAAGGTAGGGTCGCCATGAGTCAAACAGCACCTAACAACAACAACAGCACTAGGGAACAGTGACAGAACAAGAGGTCAATGTATGATGAGAGCCAGAAGCAAGGAACACATGTGATCCTATCAAGGTTTGTAAGCAATTAGTAAAGCTTTGGCTTTTACTTTGATTGACATGGAGATCTATTAGTAACTTTAGAAGAAAGAAGTAAAATCTGGTTTAATTTTTTTTTAATTTATACTGACCACTAGGAAAGAGTAAGTGGGAGAAGAGAGACAGGTTAAGAAGGCGTTCCAACAATCCATTTGAGAATCAGGTGTCAATGAAGGTGGCAAGGAGTTGTCTAATCTTTTTTATTTATTTTGTGGTACTTAGATATTGAACCCAGGATCTGGCATATACTTCACTAGTGCTCTCCCACTGGGTTGCACCCTAGCCTATTTTATTTATTCATTCATTCATTCATTCATTCATTCATTCATTTTTATTTTAGATGATCTCACAAAGTTTCGTAGGTTGCTTCTAGTCTCCAACTTGTGATCTTCCTGCCTCAGCATCCTGAATCACAGGGATTGTAAACATATACAACCGTGCCCTTGCCAGTTTTTAACAGGACTTTAAGAGTGTCCTGAGAATATTTTTGTTATAATTAGATGTAGTGTATGAGGGAAAGGAGAACTGAAAAGTATAGAATTTTCATTATATTAGCTACAAGATGATTGTGTTTGAACTAAGTTTCCCAGTCCATGCAAGAACAGGAGTTCAGGTTTGGGCACATTAATTTTGAAGTAATTGTTAGCTATCTCAGGGAAAACTTAATTATGAAATGTCTACTAATATCTCAGGCAAATGTTAAATAAGCATGTGGAGATATGAGCTCTTGTGATCACTCATGAATAGATACATAAATCTAAGACTTGGTGGCATACAGATCATTACTGGAAGCTGTTTAGTGATTGAGATATATTTCTAAGGGACTGACTTTCAATAAGGAAAAGAAGTTTCTGGGCACTTCAGCAGCAAGGAGGAGAAAGCAGGAAAGAAGATCTGGAGGAGTAACCATGAGGTAAATAAGAAAACCAAAAAAAAAAAAAGTGAGGTTATAGAAGTAAATGTCTTATCAAGGAGTAATAAATAAAAATGAAAGATCAAGCAAACTGAAGATTGATTTGGTAGCATGAAGTCCCTTGGTGACCAAAACAGCTATTTCAATGGAGTGAGTAGCTGAAAATCAACTTGAAATTTGGTTTAAACAATGGAAGAACATAAATTTGAAATAACACAGTGAGGAAGCATGAAATTTTCAAGCAGTTTTGCTTCAAGAAGAAATAAAACATGAATAGGGAAATACCAGATGAAAAAATGGGTAAAAAATTGTGTGTTGCTGAGCACAGTGCTGCACACTTGTAATCCCAGCAACTTGGGAGGATGAGGCAGGAAGACCTCAAGTCTGAGGAAAGAAGCAGCCCACATAACTTAATGAGGCCCAGTCTGCAAATAAAATAACTAACTAAATAAAAATGAACCTAAGGGGCAGCCCAGTGGTAGAACACTTTCAAAGTATGTAGAAGACTTTGAGTACCACAAAAAATGTGTTAATCTATTTTTGTAAAGATGAATGAACTAAGAAGTTTGTACAATGATAGGAAAGATCAGAAAGCAGGAATAATTTAGTGATAGGAAAGGGAGGTGAATTGCCAGGACAATGTTTGAGTGTAGGGAGAGGAGTTGAGATTTGGTGAAAATGTAGTGAGCCCAACAGGCATTAGGAAGAATAACAGGCTACATGGGTAGAGATCCTAGTAGGTAGGTAGATATGCTGGTGAAGATTTAGATGAATTTTTCTCAGCTAACTCAGTTACTACAGAAGAAAGTCTATCCATAAGAATGAATTCCAGAAAAGGTGACTTAAGGAGAATAAGCAATTAGAAGACAGAATGCATAGAGTTGTGGTATGCCTTTGAAAGCCTTAAGAGTTGATTTAGCTTAAACATTAAATAATCATGGCTGTAAAGTAAGACCAGGTAGCATGATTACATGTTTGTCTCCATCCATATTCAGCTGAATTGGTGTAATAGTGAAATAAGCCAAAAGAGCATTTTAGTTGGTTTGTGATTTTGTAAAGAAAGGGGGGGAAAAAGCAAATAGAACACATGTTAAACTAGTGATTCTAACAACGAATTATGGACTTAACACAGGCCATTGGAAAAGAACATGAGACGCTAAGGAGAAAAAAGAGATTTAAAAGAGTTGAAAAGCCTTTTTAAGTATTTAGAGGCACATGAACTAGAAAGATATAGTGGTCAGAGAGCAAGATGAATCAGATAAAGATTATGAAATATTTGATATTAGAGATAATGACAATCTCCAGAGTATGCTGTTACAAGTGAATGACAGGTTACAAGATCAAGAAAGTAGAAGAAGGAATTTTTTTTAAAAAATGAATGAACAGGTGTCATGAAAAGAAAGTATTGTGAAATTGCTGAGAAAAGTCCTAGGGTAGTGTTGAAGAGCCTATGAGTCAGAAATTTATAAGGTTGTTTTGAAGAGTAATAGAATAGTAGTGGAAAGTAGAAAAGAATACAGGAGCTGTGAGCTGACCCAGGAGCCAGCAATCTCACTTTGGGGTTGATTTAAAACATATATTCTGATATACTCTAGGTCCGTAAAAGGCATGACTATGTGTGTCAGCGACTATGGATAGCCTGGCGCTCCCTCCTGACTCCTGTACTTGGACTGTAGCAATCCTGAGCTTGGAAGGCTTCAGTTTTAATGGTTAGGATTCTCTCAGTAAATATAGGACAAGGGGTAGCCTTTTCCAAGCGTGTATGTACTGCTTGATTCATGTTGGTGGGGATGAGGAATGTGAGATTAAGTCTTTAATATATCTAGCTGTACATCATATTGACCTTGTAGATGGAAGAAATTATGAAGTGGAAGGGGATAGTTTTACCCAAGTTTTATAAAGTATAGGATGAACTAAATTACTTTTATTAAATTTCATTCTAGATTATCTTGTGAAGAACAGATTGGAACCAAGAAAGCAAGAAGGAAGGTAGGAAGATCATTGCCCTTACCTAAATGATGACTTAGATTATGGTGCTAAAATGAAAATAATGGATTGATTGCTTATAAGAGTACTTCTTGCTTTGCATAGTAGTTCAGGACAATATGGGTGTCTATGCAAGTTGAAACTGTGCAAGGTGACCCTAAAATCAATGGGAGTATTATTATTGTTATACCAACCTTTAAAAATATTTGTCAGAAGAAAAATTCTCATGCTATCACTTAAAAATGTATATATAAATAAAAATAACAAAGCTAATTATATTTGGTAATTTAAAACAGAAAAATTGAGAATGTTTTATTTATTTTTAAAAGAAAATTGAATGGGAATGTGAGTAAGGCTTATGTTTTTATAATATGACTTCTGGTATTGAAAGAATATCTTGAACTCTATTAAATTATCACACAATGTAGTAAATTTGGATCAGCATGCAATAGTTTTTTGCCCTTTCATTGTTATGAATCATCTTTAAAGTGGCTGTCATATGAACCTTGCTTTTGTTGGTGTCACTCTGGGAAATCTCTGTCTTTTTTCATCACCAACATTTTCTTCATTTTTGTTAATAACCTTTTCTACACTAAGTTTCTCTGGCTGTACATCTAGAATCTTTCAAATATTACCAAGTCAGCATTCCTACCATTAGCCATCTCTTCTAACATTTGTTATATTTGAATTTTACCTTTAGCACTACCATTTTTCATTTGTTTGCTGAATTTTACCCTTTATTGGCAATTCCCTCTTTCCCTTATCAATACATTTTTAAAATTCACATTTTTATAGGATTTTGTGGACTATGTTAGATGACAATAACGTTTGTAATTTATTCAATTCTTTAAAATTTATGCCTGCCTGTCAGCTTGTCATGATCTGGGGCCTTGTGTGTTACTATGATGTTGAAAGCTATGCCATCAGAATTTCAGAAACCAGCAGGGCCACCCATGGAGGACACATTTCAGCTGAGCTTCCAGACCAAAATAAACTAGGGAGAAGGACCCAGTATCCCACTCCCTAAAAAGTTAGCCATTGAAAATCCTATGAATAGCAGAGAAGCACTGTCAAATATAATGCTGGAAAATGACCCCTTGCCCATGATGGAAGGTATTCAAGAGATGACTGGGGAAGAGTTGTCTCCTCAAAGTAGAGTTGACTTTAATGATCAGAATGGAGCAAAGCCCCTGGGACTTCCTGTTGTTGATGTGGTAGGACTCAGAAGGAGAAGAAACATAGTGACTACAACAAGGAGCTCAAACATAAAAAGATGAAGTGCATGCCATAGTGTTGGGTGTTTTTTTGTTCTATTGTACTTAAGGTTGCTATGAGTTAGACCCAAATTAATGATACCCGACAACAACAACAACAACAACATTTAAAGTTAGTATACCATGGTAACTAAGATCATGCATATCAGAACTATGCAATTTAGAGAATGCCTGAATGTGTGTGTGTGCGTGTGTGTGTGTGTGTGTGTGCGCGCGTGTGTGTGTGTGTGTGTGTGTGGTGGGGGCTGGGGGATTGGTGTGTTGTGTGTGGAAGTGGATGGGTATAGGTGTGTGTTTTGTGTTTTTTGTTGGTGATGGTGTTAAAACAAGCAGTATAGAGAAGAGCCTGGATGAAATTTAGATTAAAATACCAAAAATTTGTTTTGGACTTGTGAAAACCAAGATGACTCTAAAAGTAGAGATAATTAAATCATAACAAATCTCTGGATAACTGTGAATATATAGATATTTTTGTTTCTTTTTCCTTTTTTCAGTTCTGGAGAGTTGAACCCAGTGCCATGCACTTGCTAGGAAAGCACTCTCCCACTGAGCTGCATCCCTAGCTCCTTTTTTAGTTTTATTTTGAGCCGAGGTCTCACTAGGTTGCAGAGGCTGCCACTAGCCTCAAACTTATCTTCCTGCTTCACCCATCCAAGTAACTGGAAATAGAGAAGCATTGCAGAAATGAATATAAGAAATTGAAAAAATTAGGATTTTATTTAAGGAACAGATGATAACAAAGAAACTGAGAGACAGAATAATAAACAAGGGAAAGAATATTTTCAAAAAGTCATAAAAATAAATGAAGCAGTGTTCTTTCCTTTGAGGTGCTCTGGTGGGGATGACATTCACATACATATACACAGTTTCTTGTAATTTTGATAATGGGATTTTATTCCAGCTATGTAACTAAATTTCTATACCTTTCACCTATGGTCACTAGGTATTCATCCTTGATACTTCCACCAAGACTATGCTCCCTTTTAATACACTGCCTAAAGAAACCTAAATATTTCTGCAAAAATAGATGAAAATTAGTTGGGAATTAAAGAACAGAGAAGTATATGAAAATGTAAAGCATATCTACATCATTTTATATATCAGAAATCTTTCAAAATCTTGTAAGAAGTACATATAGAAGCACAAAAAACTTATTTTTTTATTGTATACTGTATTGATTTCCTAACACAACATTCTATTTATGTGGCCTCCAGTATCTCAACTTCCAATTGGTAACATATATGAATATGTATACATATGTATTTTGTATATGTACGTGTATGTATATGATTATGTCTGTATTTGTCTGTGTACTAGGATGCTAGAAGTAGTATGGACTTCAAAACAAATTTAATTCTATTCCTTTAAACTATGTATCATATTTTTAAGTTTGCTGAGTTGAACCTCCTCTGTGGGATAATTGTAACATTTCTAGACCTTGTTTCTGTACATGAGAAATACAGAGGAAGAAATGAAAACTTCAGTGAAAGAATAAGTCTTAACCTACCCCTTTCCCACCTCAAAATTTACTGGATTAATTTGCATCATATATGATTTTGATCATCAATGGATATCTATGCAGTAATTGGCTTTAGCTAAGGATCCATGACTATTCACTAGCAAGATGAGATCTGCACTTAAAAAGATCAACATTAGGAGGAAGACCTTGACTACTCCTGCACAGTTGCTTCATCATAGGAGGGAGTAGGAATGCATGATAATCATTCCACCACACTCTCTTTCATCAAACTCTGGCTCCAGCCCAAGCAATATCATTTAGCACCATATGATGATATGGTATAACAAAATGGCTCTTTGGTGTTTATGGTCTCATTTATAAAGAGATTGTGTCAAAGCCAGGTGTGGTGGTGCACATTTGTAATCTCAGAGATCATGAAGGTGTAGGCAGGAGGATTGCAAGTTCAAGTTCATACACAGCCTGTACAACCTAGTAAGACTTTGTTTCAAAATGAAAATAAAAAATGGGCTAGGGGTAGAATGCTTGTGAAAGCATGTGTAAGCCCCTGGCTCCACCCCCCAGTACCACAAAATCAATAAATCAATCAATAAAAATAAAATAAAATGGTTATGTCTCTCTGAAGAATGTCTCTATTCTTTTCATGATTCAAACTCACTTCTACTTACTAAAGTCAACTTCAATTCCTCAAACTTCTTATGTTCAGGGCTTCAAATATTGCTGTTGTTTCATCTCCCTGGAAAACCTTTTTTTTTTTTCTGTTCTTTAAAATAGCAATTTAAGTGCCACTTCCTCAAAATAATTCACCAGACACCACCCCCAGGTTAATTAATTTCTCTCGCATATCAATTTGTACATCACCTCCAAAGCAGTTGTCAGTAGTAATTAACTAATCATTCAAATAGTTGTTTAATCATTATCTGTATAATCTAGTTTCTTTTAAGCCTTGTGAGGATGGGATCTTCTATGTTTGCTGCTGTGTAGCCATTTATAGAGGAGAAAGGTGAATGTATACTCTACATTGTATATTTATAGAAGAAGAAAGAGAGGACAGAAATACAGAAAAAATGGAGGAGTGGAGAGAGGAAAAAGGATGATTTTACCACTTTACCTTCAGGGATGGTGGGAAAATCATATTTATTTTGTTAGTGAAAAAAAATCAATAGATTAGATTGTTTTGCTATATGTCCCATTAGCCATTAGCACCTCAATCTACTCTTTTATAACAAGCAGCATTTGAAATTAATTGTTTAGTGTTCATCCTCCACAGTGGATTTTATATTCATGTAGAGGGAACCAATACAATCTCATTTACCAATTTGTTTCCAGGACCTAGCACTGTGACAAAAAACAAAAATGGTGAATTGGATTGAATTAGCAATACATTATGATTTAAAGTCCTTTGTCAGCTAGGTGATTAAACTGCCTTCTCTGAAACTAATTATTAGTTAAATATTATTTTTTCAATATTTTACTCAGCTTTATATTGAGTGATTGAATAAATGATGTGCTACTGTGTGTTCACTCATTGCAGCTGTCAAGATTATCAAACAAACCTTTCACCCAATGCTTATTTGCTTCTCTATTCTTCAGAAATAAGTATGTGCAGAGCAACTTAATTAAGTTTTAGCACAAGAAAATGGGAACTTAATTTGGCATCTCTGTGCATATAAACAAGTAGTTTCCTTTAATCTACTATTCCTTCATCTGACATATAAAGTTTGATAAATGGAATAGTAATTTGGGGAGATTATGACATTCATTACCCTTTTTGCTTATCTTTGGTAGCAGACTTTTTCCTTTTTTCTAGAGAGATTTACCTTGTGACAAGGCTGTTTATTTCTGAGTTCTTTTAAAGCAAATGTCACATGGGGATATCACCAGGAAACCTTAAGGCAAGGCTTTTTTACCATAACTTTATTTTATGGAGTGCTTTTTGTAGAAAAGCCATCTTAAAGCACTGTCAAAATTGGAAACAAAACAAAAGTCACACAGCCAGAAAAATCAATGATCTTTCAAATAATCCAAGATTAAATCACATCAAACTAGCTTTAAGCTTAAACTCTAAAGCCAGTCAGGAGTTGTCTCACCTGAGAAGCCGATAAAGAACAAATGCTAGACACTTGGGTTACAATGGCAATAAGCTTTGGGTAACAACAATATATCCAAAGTGTGGATAAACACTAAGTATCAGCTCATACAGTATAAACACTGAACATATATTAGACAAGCTATTTATATTACAGCAAACAGAATCTAAATATTTTTGTGAATCAACCTAATCAATAACCTTGCTTTGAATTTTTGGCTTTGCACATTATTTACAAAGAGTCACCTTGGCTGAAAAAGACTCACTGGTGAGCCTCTTCTTTCTTCATTCAGGAACAAAATTGTTCTGACCATGATGTAAAAACATTCCAGACACAAAAATATTCCTGAAGGCTATAGATTTTTTTCATATGGTATAGAGAATTCTGAAACTAATACAGTTTTAAACACCTCTTTCAAACTGAGTGTAACTGCCACCGAATTAAGTGGAATTTTAAAAATACATGTTGGAAATATGCCCATAATTTTTGTACACATGAGTAGATTAAAAAGAATAACTAATAATTTGGGAATACTTTGTTTGGAAAGGTATTTCTGAAATATGGTATAATAACCTACAGATTGTTTTGTATGTGTTAATATTATGTCATAGGAGAAGGACTTGGCAATACATTCCTGAAGCAACCTCAAAACAATCAGCCATTGAAAATCCCATGAGAGTTGCTATGCATTGGACCTGACTCAAAAGCACCTACCAACAATGGTATTATATCAAGAGGTACTTATTGATATATGTCTGAAAATATTTGCATAACCATCTAATATTAGCATCACTAATTCTATTCTTTTTCATTTCAACTGTATGCTTTTATTTTTTAATACTTTCTTTTCAGTTAGTATTATTTTCTTCAGCTAAGAAATGAATTTCTAGATCAAAAATTGATCTGGAAGTAAATACTGTCTTCACAGGGTAAATTTTTAAAAATAAAAACTTACTTTAAACAAAGAATTTTTTTTGTGTGCAGCAGAAGAATGGATGCCCAACATTGTCCAGAATCTTACTCTCTGGAACATATGTGTATATTACTTTATAGACTAAAAATAACTAAGAGTCTTCCATGAAGTGATTATTTTGAATAATCCAGATGGGCCCAGTTTGATTGCAAGTGACTTTTCAAGAGGGATACAGGACTGTCAGACAGTGACAGAAATTTGAAGATGCTACCTACTGGCTTGGATGGTGGAGAAAGAGGCCATTAACCAAGGAGTTTAGATGCCTGGCTTCTAGAAAGTGGAAAATACAAGGAATTAGATTGTCCCTTCAAGTCTACAGAAGCAACACAGCCATGCTGAGAGTTTGAGTCTAGTTCAGTGAAATCTATGTCATACTTATGACTTCCTGAAGGTAATGAGTTTATATTGTTTTTTAAATAATTAATGTTAGACAGGCAAATGGTACACATCTGTAATCCCAGCTAATTGGGAGGCAGAGGCAAGAGGATTGCAAATTCAAGATGATAGGCAGCCTGCATAATTTAGTGAGACTCTGTCCCAAAATAAAAAATAAAAAAATAGGATAGGATGCAACTTAGTTGTGCAGTGCTTGCAAAGTATGTTCAAAGCTCTGGGTTCAGCCTCCCAGTACTGCCAAAACAAAATAAATAAATCCTGCGAAATTAACAAATGAAGGGACGGGATTTGTGCCCTTAAGCATCCAAGTGTTCTGTGACAAATAGTATAGTTTGAGAGTAAGAGAAAATCCTAATGATTGCCTCTATTCTTAAATATATTTGGCTCTTTTACTAATTCTCCATATTTTTCTTAAAATAGTTTAGCTACAAAAATGTTGTAGCCAGGAGATCTATATGAGTCTCTAAAGGAGAACTGAATATAGCTTCCTTTTTGTTCGTTTAACTCATCCACAGTGACAACTGTATGTCTGTCAGGAGTCCCGGATCTTTTGTCAATGTTTGTCCCCTATGCAGGTAGCCATGTTTCCACACCCCTGGATGCAACTGACTGGTCCGGACTTTCATTCAGGCATCTGCTTACTCCTGAGCATTGGAATTGGTATGGCAAAAGATGTACTTAATTTCTCCTGGGCTGAATATTCCTGAAACATGGATGCTCAGGAGCATTTAATGGTTTTACCACATAGACCCAAGAAATAGGGAAAGAGTTTTACTGTATAAAGTGACAAAAATAATTTTGTGAACATGTAGATAGTTTTGACAGATGGAGAAAATAATAAAAATTTGCCAGTCTTTGTTTCCAGTATGTTACAAAAAAATTGCAAAATAGCATGATGGCTACAATTTACAATGTCCTACAACATCTGTCCTTCCTTCCTCTTAGCTTCTTTGTGATGTCTTCATGGCATAGTGGTAAATTTTTGTGTAATTTAGCTTCAGGTAGCTTTTGTTTCTTGCAAGACAATTAAGTTTATATCAAATGTTGTTCTAGATCCTAGACACAATAATTAACCAATTATTCAAAAAAATTAAGTGCTGATGAAGTTAAGATGTAATTATATGTTAACATTTTATGTAACATAAGGTAAATAGCATTTGTCAGTATATTTTGTTGTTGTTGTTGTTGTTGTTGTTAGGTGCTGTTGAGTCATGTCTGACTCATACTGACCATCATAGGGTTTTCAATGGCTGATTGTTTCAGGATTGCCTTGCAGAGTAAATTGCCAAATTATTCTCCCATTTTTGTGATGCTGGGAATCGACCAGAAACCTCAGAGACTGCAGATTGGCTCTCTACCAACAGAGCTAAATCCCAGCACCATCAGTATATTTTAGGCCTCCATTATTAAATCCTAAAATTCCAGAAAATTAATTTTCATCTCTTGGCAGTAGTCATTTTTCCATCTTTCCTTAAGAAGCAGATATCTAAGGTAAAATTCAAGGATTAAATAAGTCTAAAACCTCGTATTCTGTTCCTTAACTTAATCCTAATGTAATACAGTCAATCATATTCACTCATCAGTTTTTCCAATTATAGTTCTCCTATTTGATTAATTTCCTCATTAATGTAATAATTGGTGATCATAAAAATCATTTTCTTACCTCATTACCACAACATATAACTCCTGCTGGTACCTTATCATCATCTTCTTGTTCAGCCTCTAATCAATTTACCTTGAAAACAAGTCCCCAAGAACTATTGACTTCCTACATTTAAAAAACAAAAAGACAGGAGATGATGTACCAGCTTCTTCCTTTCTATATTATTGTTTTATGGCCAAAACGACCCTCTCCTCAATTTCCCTCCTCTAGCTTGAAATTTCCAATGTGCTTTATTTTCTAAGAGGGGAGGGGTGCAAAGTTTGAGGCCAAACTTCAGATATGCCTTTGTAAATATTTTAAAATCTCACAATATGCACCTTATTCTAAAAAAGATTTAGAATAAATCTCCTATGGACTAATGATAAAAAATTCTGTTCTCTTTGATTTTCAGTCTCAGTAATTCATAACATGAGTTCTATTAGTCATTTAAATATTTTCCCACAAAATGACTATAAATATATTTACAAACTGGTGATTGTATCACTCCCTCCTCTGGGTTTTTACTCACTTACTTCTGATCCTGCAGCACCTATTTGCTTTTATCCCTCTTGTACATCACATATCACGTGCTGGGTTGCATCCAAGTTATTTGCTCCAATGTCTTTTTCCCCAATCAACTTAATTTTTGAGAAGATGTTGCTTATATTGATTAATAAAATCTATTAAAGCACACTCTTGAATATAGTGAGTGAGCAATCATTACTTTAGCAGCACATTGTTTTTCTAAGACTCCATAGTGGTTTTCCAGCTTACTCTTTATCTGGGTTTAACCTTTCCTTACCTCTCATCTGTTCTTGTATACCACTTTGCTTGTTATTTACTAATTCATCTACATAAAGCAGCATGTGGCTATCATGGTTATTCTAAATATTTATTTGTTGTTTTTAGACAAGCACAAATGAAATATTACTGGTGATGTAATTATAAAATACAAAACCATGTTCTCTATATAAATGAATCATGAAATTTTTAACAAAATGCTTCATTATACAACACAAGAAAGCAATATGGTGCTCACTCTACTTAGTTTAAATTCAACTATATTTTTGTGTTGTTTTTATTTCATTTCACAGTTTATTTCCAAGCACACATTGGAACATAGCCCGACATCTGGAAACACATTTATTATATGTGCATAAACAGTGCTGTTTTTGGAGTAGTGAAGACTGGTCGGGGACAGACTAGACTTGTAAAATGTTAAATCCATCTTACATTGTAAGCTGTGTTTGTATAATAGACCAGCCAGAAGATGAATTTTGTATGTGCTGGGAATTATGTATGAGCTCTTAGAAGGCAATTACTTTGTTTAGTAAGAAAATTAGAAGTGGAATGTGAAGTGTTGGTCAGTCTTGATTTTTTTGTGCATGTAAACTAGCAGTACTCCCATGTCCACAAATCAAGCATCAGCCTTAAACAAAATGTGATGTTAGTGTGAGCATATGCACATCTATATTTCTAAGTATGTTTCCAGGGGAAACCCATTCACATGCTAGGTGCCATCAAGTTGTGTCCGACACATAGTGACCCTCATAGGGTTTTCAATGGCAGATTGTTTCTGGATTGCCTTGGGAGTGTGTTGTCATGTCCTTCTCCCATTTTTGCGGTGCTGGGAATGGAACTCCAGACCTCAGAGACTACAGAGCAGTGCTCTACCAACTTAGCTAAATCCCAGCCCCCATTCACATGTTAAGAACAACAAAAGAATGAATTCCAAATGTTCATAGTAAAACTATTCTGAACAGTACCAAACTTAAACTACACAAATTCTCACCAAAAGTGGAAATGATGAATTATACAATGTAATACTATATAATAATAAGAATGAATATTCACTGCTGTGCTTAATAGTATGAATACATTTCAGCTATCTAGTGTTGAGTCACACAGAAAGAAAGATATATACATCTTCATTGAATTCCTTCATACCAAATTTTAAAAATATGAATTCAGTCTATGACATAAGCCAAAATAACAGTCCTAAGGGGAAACTGCGTAGTAACTTTAAAACCTAAAGTGTTGAAAATATTCTGGTTCCTTGATGTGAAGTGCTATTCACATGAATGTGCTCAGTTAGCCAAAATTTATTGTTTTACAATAATATGTACATGCTCACATATACATGTTTGACTTCTATTAATATTTCTACAAAATATATTAAAACTTAAAAATATTAGTTAACATCTAGCATCTACGGATTAGATTACAATGAAATATCCACATGGATTTATTTTGATTTTATATAACAAAACTTAACAACACAACATCTTAACCTATTTTCCTGGTGCATGCCAAATTTTATAACTATAAGATGATATCATACACTTCACATAATTCCTATACGTTACAAGAAGAAATACCAGGGCATTTCTTCTTCCAGAAAATGAAGTAAAATGTCATGGCATGTTGAGAATTCTACAATTTTCTATGTCTAAAGTACTCTTACTCATCTTTGAAGACCTAGCTCAATTTTTACCTGCTCTGTGCACATTTTATCCATCTGTACCACAGAGCAGAAACTGTTCTTTTCTGGGTGAGCTGCATATATCTGTAGGACAGCTTTTAAGGCATTGTGTTAGGATGAACTCTTCACATATCTGACTTCCCTAGAAGATTGTAAATTTCTCAAGGCATGACATCCCTTTATGCATTCTAGTTTCACTGGTACTTAGAAAATATATGTGCAATATCTAGAAACAACTTCACATATGTGAGAGACTACACTAAAAAGAAGACAAAACTCCCCAGAACTAAGTCATATTAGCAAAGAGTTAAATATTTCAATCACACTGCAGTATTTTTAGAATTACTTTCACTTTTGATGTGTCTTGTCTTCACATCATCAGTCCACAGAGTGGAGTTTCTAGAGAGCAATATTAAAAAAATTGGGGCTGTGCTGCAAAATATATGTTATTGAGGAAATTGTTTGTCAAGTTATATGCTGTCTTCTACATTATGACTCACACATAACAGCAACAAAGATCTGCTCTCACACTGCAGTATTTAGCTTTTCCCTGAAGACAGATTATATTTTAATCTTCTGAATATCATAAATCCTACTCTGTATAAAATATCTCCCTCTATGAATTTTCAGTTATTAAAAAAGTCCAAATTTTAATACCTCTCCAGCAAATGTTCAAGATCTTACTGTACTTGCTTTACCTAAAGGATAGCCCTTGAATGAATCTAAAAGTAAAAGCCCATTTGTAAAGTAGCTCCACTTCACTTCAAAGGGTAAAGAGCTTTTTAATTATAAAGTAGGGTTAAGTGATGATATACAAAGGAAAAGAGATGGAAGCTTGTATTCCAATAGAAAATGCAGAGACAAAATTGTTTAGAGAAAGAAACTAATACTTGTTGTTAGGTACCCTCCAGTCCAGTCTGACTCATAGGGACCCAATGTAACAGAGAATGAAACACTACCTGACACTGCAATACCCACCACTACTCTCAGTGCTTCTCTGCTATTCATATGGTTTTCAATGGCAGATTATTTTGAGAGTGGGCTGCCAGGTCCTTCTCCCAAGCCCACAGCACCTGGTATTTGAAGGCGGTCTCCCATCTAAGGACTAACCAGGCCCAAATCTGCTTACCCTCCAGGATCAGAGGAGATTGGCTCTAGACAAACTAATTTTTAAGGCATCTTAATAATTCCTCCATGTTATAGGTCAGGAAAAAGTCTTAGGAAATTTAAGTACTTTGTAAATATTATACTGCAATGAGTTGCAGGGTTGGGTTTAAAATTCACCTGAGCATTCCAGGGCCTGAATCTTTAGTGACTTTACTACTGTTCTGTCATGTGTAAGGACATGTTGAGTAACTTAAAAATGTTTGATGCATTGGATATGCAATTCTTTATACTGAAGCTTATAACTTCTATAATTTCTAATTTTAATTTTTCATCTATGTTAAGGTATTTATGGAAATATTTTAAATGATTTATAAAACCAGTGTGGAGTTGGATGCATGAATAAAATACATGCTGTACATACACTATGTGAAAATGGAAATGAATATACAGGCCCTTCCACGCATACACATACAAGGTTTGCTAAGTGAGAATTTGAATAAATAGGTAATTAATGAGTATATGAGTGACTTATTTCTATACTTAAGTTTAATGTAATTATAATTAAAAATTAAATAGTAATAGTATGTGAGAACACCTGGAAAGATCATTCAAAATTTCATTTAGAAAGCATTTCAAAAAGTAAATATTTATCAGAATTTATTATTTGCAATAACAGAAAATTAAAGTAAAAAATAATGAACTATTTTTTTCAATAACAACCAATGACTTTTAAAATTATAATCTCAGTATTAGAAAACTGTATTGGTAGAAAATTTCTAAATACAATTTTAGTAATATTTACATATTTTATACTGCAAAAATCTACAAATTCTCTATGATGAAAAATAAGAAGAATCCATAATCTTGACAAAGTTTTCCCCCCAAAAATGGATCATTTCATCTACATTTTATGAAATGAAAAATTAAAATCAACTTTGATATTAGATTTTAAGGGAATGTCTAAGAATGGTATATCCAAAAAATATATATGTTGTTGTTAGGTGCCGTCGAGTCGGTATCTGACTCATAGCGACCCACATAGGGTTTTCAATGGCTGGCTGTTTCGGGATTGCTTTGGGAGTGGATTGCCAGGCCCTTCTCCCATTTATGTGGTGCTGGGAATTGAACTCGGGACCTCAGAGACTGCAGCGCAGCGCTCTACCAACTGAGCTAAATCAATCACATAACCCAAGTGCACCAAATTGTGTGAAAAATGTTTATGTCACTTAAACACTAAAGTAAAATGTGGAATGGTCTATACCATATATCTCAATACTATGAAATTCTATTTTTAGTCAGCTCTGTGTTACCATAAGAAAATACCTGAGATAATTAACTCAAAGAAGAAAATATTTATTTACCTCACATCATTGGAGGTTCCAGCCCAAGGTCAATTGATGTCTTTGCTTTGAGTCTCTGGGTTACTTTTAAATTCAGCCTCACTCAAATCATCAGGACATGACCAGAACACACACAACCATTTTGCTAGAATATAACATGGATCGTTTCTAGTCCAATGTCCAATACAGTCCTCATTTTCTTCAGAAACCCTTTGATTCCCATTTGCATTTCTATTGGTAGTGGTGGTGTGGTCTCACTCTCAAGAAAGCAGCTGTTATTTAAACAGGACTGGGACTCAAGTACATATAGAAAAATATTACCAAGTAAATGATAGAGAAGACTTAGATGGGGAGGGTGTGGGGGGAGGCATACAAGAGGGTAAGGGGGAACCTATATGAATAATGTACATCAAAATGCATACATGTAAATGCCACAATGAAAAGCATGTCAGAATGAATCACATGAAGGTGTACATTAAAAATGTCCAATAAAAAAAAAGAAAGAAAGCAGCTATTAAAGCCCTCCAGGGCTTCTCTCACACACTCTCTAACCTCTTCCAAATTCCTCCTGCAAACAAGTTTCAAAATCCTAAAAACCACATGGTTAGGTTTCTGCACAGTAACATGCCCACTCCTGGTAGCAGTTTTCTATATTAATCAGCTGTCATTGATTTAGCAGGAAAAAAAGCACTAAACAAACTTATGGAGGAAAAGATTTATTGGAAGCTTATAGTTAGAGGGTCAGTCCATAATGGCAGGAGTGCAGGCATATCAATAGTGAAGGAAGGGCTTATGTTTGATGATCATATGGCATGATGGACCAGGAGGCAGAGAAACTCCCAAAACCAAAGGTCTGAGTAAACTATCTCCAAAGCCTGCTCCCAGGAATCATTTTTGCAAAGGTGAGTTCTGCCTCCCAAAATCCCATGAACTTCACAAGCGGCAGCACCAACTGGGCACCAAATGTTAAAGATATATGACCTTTGGGGGAAATTTTATAGTCAAACAATGATACCATTGCCCATGCCCAACACAGATCACTTTTTATGAAAAGGTATTATCATACCTACCTGGTCATGCTATAGCTATGGAAAGTGGAACTATGCTGTGGTCA
Source organism: Pedetes capensis (assembly GCA_007922755.1). Taxonomy (NCBI): domain Eukaryota; kingdom Metazoa; phylum Chordata; class Mammalia; order Rodentia; family Pedetidae; genus Pedetes; species Pedetes capensis. The sequence continues at coordinate 24,166 of VMDO01024306.1, forward strand.
ATCCCTGATATAGGTTTTGGGTTATGACCAGGGAACACAGAGTGATTCCACAATTCTCCCCCAAAAAAGATCACTCACATGAACCTAGGTTTCCTTCTACCACTGGACATCACTTGCCAAAGCATCTTTTGTTGTATCTGTCCCTACTGGCGTACCAAATATTGTGTGAAAATCAAAAGGATACAAACAGATCAAAGGAAGGATCATGCTAAGATAAACTTTGTGAACAATGAGTTTATTGTGGTTACTTACAGGGGCATGGGTGACTACAAACAACACTGACATACAGCTCCACCAAGGGGAAGAATCCCCCTAAGAAGTTCCCACTGAAATGTCCCAAAGCTGCACCAGTACCAAGTCCCTCACTTAGCTAATGGCTAATCTTTTACATAACTTAGCCTATCATGCAGTTGAGGCAGGAGGAACTATTGAATTACATTCAGAAGAGTGTCATATGGAATTCATGTCAAGTTCTCATAGGCCTCCTTCCCCTTCCCTCCATGAGGCAATGTGAGAGGTCTATTATCATAACCATAGTCCTAGCCATGCTATATAGATTTTCTTATTTTATTGCCATGGCTACAAGGCCAAGATCCCCCAAGGTCATTCTGTGTGTTCTATATCAAGATGGCCAAATGTCAATCAAAAAGCCCACCCTAGAGGAACCAGCTACACTACAGAGAGATTAACAATTGGCTAGGGGTAGTACTCAGTGGGAAAACTTCCTATAGGACTCACCAGTGTCAACTGCCTAAAGGAATTTTATTTGTTGTTGGAGATATAAGTAAATGCTGTCTTTAAGTCACTCAAAGCCCTATAAGCAACACCAATAAACTGATGGTTCACCAACTTTAATTTATTGTGATCCTTTCTTTGTTTTGTCTGCACACTTTATATTCCATTAGGTCAGCTATTGTTGTTGTTGTTAGGTGCCGTCGAGTCGGTATCCGACTCATAGTGACCCTCTGTACAACAGGGGAAACACTATTGTCAGTGCCTCTCTGCCGTTCATAGGGTTTTCAATGGCAGATTGATTTTTTGGGAGGGGGTTGCCAGGTCCTTCTCCCAAGCCTACAGCTTCTGGTGTTCCCAGGCGGTCTCCCATCCAGGTACTAACCAGGCCCGACCCTGCTTAGCTTCGGAGATCTGACGGGATCGGATGCCATAGGGATACAGCTGCAGGCCTTAGGTCAGGTATAGGATAATGGATATCATAACACCATTAATGAAAATGATCCTCCACACATCTGTCTACTTGTCATGCTCTGGGTGCTCACATTGTTGCTGAGGCTGAAAGCTATGCCATTGGTAACTCAAATACCAGCAGGGCCACCCATGGTTGACAGATTTCAGCTGAGATATCTAACTAAGACAGATTAAAGAGAAGGACCTGGTGGCCCACTCCTGAAACAATTGTTGTTGTTAGGTTCCATCAAGTCAAGTCTGACTCACAGAGACCCTCATCAGGTTTTCAGTGGATGATAGTTTTAGGAGTGGATTTTCAAGTCCTTCTCCCATTTTTGGCGGACAATTAGCTATTGAAAACATTATGAAGAGCAGAAAAGCACTGTCAAATGCAGTAGCAGAAAATGACCCCCACCCCAGTTTGAAAGACATCCAAAAGACAACTGGGGAAAAAGTTGCTTTGTCAAAGAAGAGTTGACTTTAGTGATAGAAATGAAGTTAAGCCACAAGGATCTCTATTTCCTGATGTCACATGACTCAAACTGAGAAAAAATATAGTGTCTGCAACATTGTACTCAAACATTAAAAGAAAAATCATGTGCATGGCAGGGTGTTGGGGAGTGTTTCCTTCTACATGTTGTTGTTAGATGTCATGAACTCTTGTCTGACTCATAGCAACCCTATGTACAGCAGAAGGAAACACTCCTCGACACTGTACCATGCACACAATCATTTATGTCCGAGCCTATTATTGCAGTCAGTGTGTCAATCCATCTAGTTGAGGATCTTCCTTTTTTTTCATTGATCGGTCACTCTCTCAGACATGATGTCCTTCTCCAGGGATTGGTGTCCTCTGACAATATGTCCAAAATACGAAAGACACAGTCTAGGTAGGCATCCTTGCTTCCAATGATCACTCTGATTGAACTTCTTCTAGGAGTTCAGAGACCATCTCAAGAACAGATTTTATGCCTTAGACACTAATGATCAAAGACAAGATGGATCTGCATGACACCAAATACATTATTCATGGGGAAAGCAAAAGGTTATTTAAAAAACAAGAAAAAAAGAAAAAACAAATTACACATCAAAAGACTGTGAAACAACAACATAAAAGTTAATTTTGTTGTTATTGTTGTTATTGTTGTTGCTGTACTGGAGGTTGAACCCAGGGCGTCACGCTTGCATGCTTTGCAAGTGCTGGACCACTGAGCTGCTTCTTCCAGCCCAGTTTTAACTTTTTTGAGACAGGGTTATGCTAAGTTATGCAGACTGCCTCTGGTCTTGAACTTGTGATCCTCCTGCCTCTGCCTTCCAAGCCACTAGCATTACAGGATTGCACCACTGCACTTGGCTCCATAACAATTAATTTGATGTGTGTTAGAATATTGCACACTTCACTCACTTTAAGTGAACCTCCCTGGTAAGAAGGTATGTGTGTTTTATTATGTTAGGTAATTACTCAGTGATAGCTTGGTCTATGATTTTTGATGTTATGAAGTATATTATTTTCCAGCTTCTTTAAAGAAGAGTCTATGGTTTTTAAAATATTGACTATGCTGTATCTAAGCAAGATTTTCATTGGGTTTAATTTAAGGTTTGATTCTACTATAGTTTAAATATAATATTTCTTCACAAAATTCTCTTGTGTTGAAGGATTGGTCCCCACTGGTGGTGCTATTAAGAAATGACTGGTTCATGGGGGCACTAAAGTCATTAATAGATTAATCCATTGATGAATTCCTAACTGAATGGGCTTGCTGGTCACCATGGCACGTGCCTGTAGTCCCAGAAACTTGTGAGGAGGGGGATTGTGAGTTTGAGGCCAGAGGCAGGCTGTGCAAATTCTTGAGACTTTTAATATAACAAATAAACCTGAATAGGATTTTAGTTGATGGGCCCTCACTGGAGGAAGGAGGCCACTGGGGATATTGAAGGTTATATTTTATCTTTGGTTCTCTCTCTCTCTCTCTCTCTCTCTCTCTCTCTCTCTCTCTCTCCTTCCCATCCCCTTTCCCCACCCCCATCTCTCTCTCTTTCTCCTTCCTGGACACCATGAGGTGACCATCTTTGCTCCCCCATGTCCTCTTGCTGCCATAAAACTGCCTCACCACAGGCTCATAGTAACGGAGTCAGCCAACCTTGGAATGAAATTTCTGTAAATATCAGCTAAAATGAATCCTCCTTTAAGATGCTTTCTCTTAGATATTTTGTCACAATGACAAAGAGTGGCTAATAAGCTTCTTCAAATGAATTTCTTGAATTTGTGAGTCGATGTTGTTCTCCACATTTAAGAAGTTTTCTATCATTTGGAGACTCCAGGAAGCAACCTTCCACGTGTATCAGTGGAATCCTGTAATTTTAGTATAGTCATATTATTTCAGTGTATAGTATATCTCTTTACATTCGTTTTTCTCAAAAATTCTAAATTCTAACAATTTTTACGCACAAGTTCCTTACTTTTATTGTTGGGTAGTAATTGGAGATTCTGGACCTGTGTTGCAAAATAATGCCTTAAGCCATCTTTAAGTATGGAAAAAAAATTTAGTTTATATCTTTTTGGGTATTTTTATCTTTTTAAATCTTCTATTAAATAAATGACATTTTTGTTTTAAAAATGTAGTACTTGAAACTTGTCAACATTATAATAAAAATACTCCAGTAATAAAACAGAGATAAATGATAAAACTTAACTTTATTGTCAAGTCAAGCATCAGTATTATGAAAAGAAAGGCAAGAGCAACTAAATTTTCTCTTCTTTTTTTTTTGAAGTATCTGCTAATTAATCATCTGCACACTCATATTGTCATTCTTATTTCAGAGAGCATATTTGAGGATTCTACTATAATCTTGAAAAATCTAAAATCTCCTGAAGAAACATGTCCCTTGGTTGAGAAACTTATATCAAGAATCCTAGAAATGTACTTGATAAATTCTTCCTCTATAGTTAAGTATATGTCCCCACTGTAGAATCATTAACCAGCATATTTAAATTGGTCCTTTCATGCTAAATAACAGTTTTTGTCAATAAAGAAGACCACATGCAAGCATTGTTACCTCCTTTAAGTCCTCACCTGGTGTGAATATGGCTGTGAGCAGCTGCCTGTTCTTCCTAAATTCTGTGTCTATCACATTATCTCTGGTATCCATCTGCATACCTGCTGCACTTATAGCAACAAAAGCTAGGGGATAATGTTGACTATATGCCAAAAACAAGTAAAGACATAATTTTGCTCTAGGATAAGATGTGATTAGAACACAAATGGCTTTTATTCTCTGATAGCTCTCTACCTTTCCTCTCTCTTCACAGCAATCCTTCCAGCCTTCTCTTAATTAAACCACCATTTTGTTGTTCAGAAGAGAAGAAAGAAAACAAACTTCTTTGCTATAATAAAAGCTTTCTGCTATTTTCTTGATTTGTCAGAGTCCTAATAAGAATTATGAGGAAATTCTTGGACAGTGAGTGACCAGAAGCAGAGAGTTTGATTCAATTTGCTTGTACCCCTTTCCCAAAAATATTTGGTAAATCTGAGTAATGCAGTAAAATAATATTTTATTTGTTAGTTTATTTTTGATAGTATTTCATTCATTTGTTTCATCTCATTATATAGTTGTGGAAATATTTATTAACAATTTATAATTAGTTTTAGAGATTCGAAGAAGTGATACAAAAATGGATCTTATACAAGCAAAAGATATAATGTTGGATTTGAGACTTTGGCTCAAAAATTCTCTATATTTCCTTCTGTGATTGAAGATATATGAGGCATGATATTGTCTACAATCTAGGATATATAAAATTTTTTCTAAATTCAACAAAATGTCTTTTCATTTGGCTAAATTAGAAGCACTTGACAGGACCAAAATGTGAAAATTCACCATGTAAACATTAACATCAAGTATAAAGAGTGATAATTGAATTGTGCCTCTCCATGCCCATGTATGTTCCTATTCCTCTTACCAAAAGTAAATAGTATTTAGAGGTACATATATGTAGTTTTCATATGTTTTGTGTGTGTTAAAAATATTCATGTAACTATTCATACTTTAAACATGATTGTACATTTAATAGAATATGTTTGTGATTTTTTAAATTAACATGTTTAACTCTTCTTAACCACTATTATGATCCAATTCTTATTTAACTATTTACATAGCAATGTCTAAATATTCAGTAATATTAATCTCTATAGCTATATACGGCTGCAGCCATAGCCCTGTGGCATCCGATCCCATCAGATCTCGGAAGCTAAGCAGGGTCAGGCCTGGTTAGTACCTGGATGGGAGACCGCCCGGGGAAAACCAGAAGCTGTAGGCTTGGGAGAAGGACCTGGCAACCCCCTCCCAAAAATCAATCTGCCATTGAAAACCCTATGAACAGCAGAGAAGCACTGACAATAGTGTTTCCCCTGTTGTACAGAGGGTTGCTATGAGTCGGACGGCACCTAACAACAACAACAACAACATAGCTATATACATATTCAAATTATTTCTACATATAATTTTGATCATATCTTTATTATTTTATATAATAGAATACTAGAAGTGGAAGTGGAAATCAAATGGTGTGGGATTACATATTGAGATATTAACAAAATGTCCTTTAGAGACTTGTAATTATTTTCACATCTACCAACTCTATTTA
>VMDO01024307.1:0-29995 GCA_007922755.1 Pedetes capensis
CATATTGGACATGATGAAACTATTAGTATATTCATGCAAGCAGAGTAGAAGTGAGATAGAAGAGGGTACAATGAATATAGATAAGATGCTGTAAATGAAAGAGTATTAAAATCTTAAATACTGATATTGAAAAAGACACATTAACCTCAGGGAATAATGGTAAGACAGATAGTTGGCTTCAAATGAATTGAGAAGCCACACACCAACAGAATAATAAGCTTAGAGATGTGCAAAATTTAGTTGCTGATGTAGAACTAAACCCAAGTAGAGTAATAGTCTTAATATTTAAAGATAAGTAAGTCACACTGGATAAGAACAAAATGCAATGATATATTGCTTACAGTAACCACACCTTAAATATAAGGTCACCTAAAAGCTGAAAATAAAATAATGAAAAAAGGCATACAATAAAATATCTGAAAAGAAAAGGGAGAAAGGACAAATAAACAAATCTATCATCACAATAGAAAATTGTAACGTGCCTATCTGTAAACAGTAGAATAAGCTGGGAAAAAAATCAGTACAGCCTATTACAAATTTCCTAATTGGCATACAGAACCCAATGACCCAAGACTGTGAAATGCACATTCAAATTTGGTAAGATGATTTTCTTACCCTGCTCAAAGAGATTAAGCAATTTCCCCACAATTATATAAGATTACCATATGAAAGAGTCAAATTTCAAATCTAAATCTTACTTCAAATTCCATGTTCTTTTCCTTAAGCCCTAATACTATGATAGATTTGAAAGAGGATTTTGCAGTGTTTTAGAGTGTACCAGATTTTCTGGCGTGTTTTACTTTTGAACAATTGGTGCATGAAGAGATACTCCATGGGAAAAAAAGATACATGACAAGCTTACCAGAGAAGAGAGTACTCCATGGCTCATTTAGAGTGGTTTATCCCTCTTTTGGGGCTGGGGTTTAGATCAGTTGGTAGAGTGTGACAATCCACTCCTGAAGCAATCCCCAACCAACCATTGAAAACCCTGTGAGGTTCAGACTTGACTCAAGAGCACCCAACAAAAACCACCTCTCTTTGGCACTTCCCAATGTAAGTTAGCACTAAAAAACCTTAATGTCATGGATTCTCTCCAATTTGTTTTATCTAGTGTTTCATAAATTTATTTGGTCTCAAGTTACACAAAACACACTTTTCTTTTGTTGCATAAAGCCTATCAAACGTTGTTGTTGTTGTTGTTGTTGTGTGCCATTGAATTGAGTCTGACTCATAGTGACCCTATGTACAACAGAATAAAACACTCTCCATCACTGCCCTTCTGGCACCATGTCAATGGTGGATTGTTTAGGGGAATGGATTGCCAAATCTTCCTCCCTATCCTGCAGCACCTGGTATTCCCAGGCTGTCTCCCATCCAAGGACTAACTAGGCCAACCCTTCTGAGATCAGGCAGAATCAGATGCCATGATGCAGATGTCAATTACATGTTGTTGTTGTTGTTAGGTGCCATCGAGTCAGTAGCAGACTCATACTGACCCTCATGGGGTTTTCAATGGCTGACTGTTTCAGGATTGCCTTGGGAGTGGATTGCCAGGCCTTTCTCCCATTTTTCCGGTGCTAGGAATTGAACTCGGGACCTCAGAGACTGCAGTGCAGCACTCTACCAACTGAGCTAAATCCGAGCCACCATCAATTACATACTAAACCATAAAAATTGTAGCAATTTTTGCTTTTAAGGTACTTGGAGATCTTCCTTAGTAACACTCTCTTGCACCAGGCATGGCACATGTCTGTAATGTCCAGAAGCAGAGGTAGGAGGATCATGAGTTCAAGATAAACCTGGGCTCCATAGGGAGATTCTGTCTCAATAAAATAAACAAGCAAACAAATAAACAACTTTTTTCCAGTGTAACTTTGTTAGTTTACTTCAAAGAATCTGCAGTTTTTTTCTAGTGAAAAAAATCATATTTTCCCAAATATTATGTATCTTGTGATACAGTAAACAGGTGGAAAGGAGGGATGAAGAAAATAACACCTATAAAAGCTGCTTGGGCAGAGGCTAGTGACCTTATGACTCTTCATTGAGAGTCATAATGACTTGTAAGGAAAAATAAAGGGCATTAAAATGAGATAAGTGGATTGCAGTTAACTTGATGGTCATGTCTTTGTCAGTTTTCAAATGGCCTGTTATAACTCTCTTGCCTGTGTCCCTGTCACATTTCAATCTTCCAGAATGATTTTGTACACTTTTTACCTCTTCTACAAAAGCACACCTGAACAATAAAGGTAATATGAAGATGTTTTTGTAGCTTTACTACCCTTATAGGTGAATATAAACCAGCCTTTGGGATTCCCTTTTAACTGCTTGTCTCAAAGGAGACTTTATTGTAAAATTCTGCTTATGTGTTAGAATTTTTTCATTTTCGGTAAAGTTTACAAGAGAGCTTACAGTTTTCGAATTCAAATATTATGAAACAATCCAAAGATTTCAAACAAACATTATGAAAAAATATTGTATTGCCAAAATGTATCTACAGTAGATATAAAGGAAAGGGATGTTGTTATGTGTTGTCTAGTCAGATGTAACTCAGCGACTATAAGTACAACAGAAAGAAGCACTACCAAACACTGTGCCATGCACATGATCTTCTCATGTTTGAGCCCATTGCTGCAGGCACTATGGTTCTTCTCATTTTGAGTTTTGCCACATCAGCAAAAGGAGGTCCAGGGGCTTTACTCCATTCCCATCAGTAAAGTTAACTCTACTATGATGAGGCAACTCTTCCCCAGTCATTTCTTGAATACCTTCCAGCCTTGGGGTGCTAATTTTCCAGCACTATATTTGACAGTGCTTCTCTGATATTCATAGGGTTTTCAATGGATAATTGTTTTGGGAGTGGTCTGCTGGATCCTTCTCCTATTCTGTCTTAGTCTGGAAGCTCAGCTGAAACCTGTCCACCATGGGTGGCTCTGCTGGTATATGAAACATTGATCCATAGCTTTCAGCTTCATCACAACATAGAAGCCCTCACAGCATGACAAGCTGACAGATACATAAGGGAAATGAAGACTTAATAGTTCTAAATAAAGAATGGGGAAAGTCCATATACAAATTGAGGACAATGAGTCCATCCTCAAACTCATTTTTAAAAAATTCCTCAGAATAAAATTAATTCCAAAAATTGCTTCAGATGCATTATAATCCCTAAGAAAATTCTCCACAGAATTATTCAGATTGACTCCTGTCTTTTACCTCATAAGAAAAAATTAAACACAATGGCCTTCTTGAGGAAAAAAATACAAACATACATACATACATACAAGTCAACTAGCTGTAGCTTTGAAATTTTGACTCACCTTTGACAGCACTGAGGAGTATAATATGACTGAGGACTTTGAGCATTCAATAAAACATGTCAAGTTTTCTGTAGTGAAATCCTTTTGAAATCCACTGTTCTACTTTAATTATGCACTCTTTTTCAAAAAAAGGTGGTTTATGCAAGTCTAGAAAACAAACATTTCTCAACCAAATTATGGAGATTCTGCACTGAAATTTATGTCTCTATTAAATCAAACTGATTCAATAAATATTTATAAATAACTATGCATCAAACTTGTGGTACCTGTTGTGGGTTACAAAGAAAAAGAAATGGGTGCTGCCTATAAGGAGTCACAATCTATTAAAATCTGGGGAGTTCCTCTTAATTGAAATTGAGGTCACTGGGCTCTGGAGGTGCAGCTCAGTGGTAGAGTGCTCACCTAGCAAGCACAAGACTCTGGGTTCAAACCTCCCCCCCCAGAACCGCTTTAAAAAAAAAATTGAGGTCACATGGCATTAGGAAGTATTTCAAGAGTGTTTTAAAGTATAAATGAAAACTTTCACGTTTAGAAACCTTTTGTGTTTAATGACTATTGTATCATAATTTTTTCCAAGTTATTCATAGGTGTTCAAACTTTGAGTTGTTGCACATATTTAGTATACTTTTCAATCTGAATTACACAAGAATACTTGATTCTTACACCCCTCTCCAAATCTATCGTGATAAAAGGCATTTGAAAGTGAATGACTTGCATCATGAGTAAACTCAATTCTTTGACAAAATAGATCTTTAATTAGAAATATTTAAATGTTTAGTAAGATTGCATTTTACTTGATTTCCTTCCACACAATGAAAAATTGTTGAAAATACAACTTTGGTGTTCTATAATTAGAAGATATTGCTAAATAAGTCCAAATGGCAGATACTTTCTTTTAAACTGTGCATAATGGCACATGTTTACATACTGTATTTTTCATAACGCTTAAAGTCATTTTTATGCAGAAGAGATGGCAAAATGTCTGGCTATTAAAAATATATTCTTTCTGCAGTACAGAACACTTTAACAAAGTAATACTGGATATGTTTCAAGTCAGTAACTCTAATGGCATTCTTCAATTTCTCATATTACCAAGCCCTCAGAACAAAAGTGCCACTATCAATAGGGTGCAGATTTTCTCACTAACTCATTTTGATTTTCATTGAAACCTTTTCTTCATACTTACATGGACTCTCTAAAAAGTCTTCAAGCTTTTTAAATATTGGATGTGAAGAGTAAAGCCAGAAGCTATTTATTTGGAAAATGAATTATCCTAATCTCTTGCAGCCATTTCCACACTATGAAAATGTATGGAAGAAATGAAGAACAACAACGAGAGGGACAAATGAGTAGTGACAAAACTGTGGCCTGGTTTGAAGGAGATAGTTTTAGATGTCCAAATTAGGATTTAATGGTACAATTCAGGAGTATTCAAAACTACTTATCTGGTGTGTGGTTGTTAATAGGTTATCAACTTGCTTTGTTAAATTGGCTTAGGAATTCATATCGAAGCCTTCACAATGCAAACGTATATACAGAACACACATTTCTAATCAATGGATCAAAATGTATTCCTCAAATCCCTCAGTATATCCTAGTGGACCCTGCAATGTGTCAGGTCAGTGGTTTTCAGACTACTAATTGCATCAGAGTCCACTGGTAGGTTTATTATGATATTCCAGCTGAGCTTTAACTCTACAGTTTCTGATTCAGTAGGTGTGAGATGGGACCCAACACTTGGTATTCTAACAGATTTCCAGGTATATTATTCTACTTGGACTTCCAAAACAAAATATATAAAAAGGGTGTCATGAATATCATAAATTTATTTCTTACAAGTCTCGAGGATGGGAAATCCAAAATCAAGGTTGTGGCAAAATAGATTTTATTCTGAGGTGTGCAGGTGGCTGCCACTTCCCAGTGTACTCATATGGCCTCTTCTTTGAACATACACAAAGAGAGGGAGATCTTTGGTGTTTGTTCCTCTTATTATAAAACTACCAGCTCTATTAGATCAGGGCTCCAACTTTATGACCTCATTTATTCTTAATTACCTCTGTAAAGGCCCTATCTCTAAATATAATCACAGTGAAGGAAAGGGAATCAGTGTATGAATTTGGTGGAAGACAATGCAGTGTATAACACCAGGTGATGCTTCTGTCATGTTTCCTGAAACCACATTTTAGAAGTAATATGTTAAGTACTATGGGAATAAACAATTATATTTGCAAAGGATATTGCCCTCAATAAATTTCTGCTATTTTCTTTTTTTTTTTTTTTCAGGTACTGGGGATTGAACTCAGGACCTCATACTTGTATGCTTTCCAAGTGCTGTACCTCTGAGCTGCACCCTCAGCTCGTTTCTTTAACTTTTTTTTTGTTTTTGTTTGTTTGTTTGTTTTGAGACAGGGTCTCACTAAATTATGCAGACTACCTCTGGTCTCAAACTTGATATCATCCTGCCTCCGCCTCCCAAGCTGCTGGGATTACAGGTGTGTGCCACAGCACCTGGCAATTTCTGCTATTTTCAAAAGACATATCTAACATATATAAAACATTTAGATGGCACAATAAGACCATATAAAACGAATGCTTCATTTAGTGCCCATGTCAAAATATAAGTATATAATATATATGCAAATAGAAAAATCATGCTTGTAGGCTCTTAAGAACACATCACAGTTAATACCAGAGTTGATAAGACTTTGAAAGTTAATATGAAAAAATATAGATACAAGGAATTTCCAAAGCAATAATATAGAATTTGAAATAAGTGGAGTATATTTTGGTGAAAAAATATAAGGCATTTTTGACTGAAGAAATATTTGTGTAGAATATGGTGAGAGATAACATGGTAAATTACACCTGACTATGGAGAATAAGAATTGCAGGCTCCATAAGTTCTCGATTAAAAGAAAATATGATGAAAGCAGAAGAAACAATGAACAGTGAGCAAGCATGAGATCAAGATGGTTTAGGGAAGTATTTACATCTTACACATTCTGTTATTCCTCTTTCTTTACTATGTTTCAGGATTTTTTAAAATCACCAAATATTGGTGACTGTTTGCGTAAATTATTTCTTTAAACTGGAATGAAAAATCTTCTGTAACTCTTGGCTTGCAAAAAGGAATCTACGATCACCCTCCATATTACAAATTATATGGTGCCAAGTAGCAAAGCTCAAATTAATTATGAACAGAATTTTGTCTCTTTGCATCATGTATGCTCTATGTTTATTCAACATAATCAAGAAATTACTTGTCTAAAATTTGGCAGACACTTTGAAAATGGGTGTAACTTAATTTGTATAACGAAGCTTAACTCTAAGGATTTCTAGTGTGTGTAAATACACTCTTCTGATGCAGTATTTTCCCATTGATGTCAATTCTTAGTGAAAAAGAATAGATATTATTTCCCCTTCAGTTTTATTCTTAATGGAATGAATGACATTTAAGCTCTCATGATTTCCTAGTTATGCCATATATTTGGAATCAATGTTTCATAAAACTGGAGAGTAATAATAAACAAATAGATTGATAGTAATATACCTCAAAGGTTATATCATTCAACTTTATTTTGCAGCCTTTGTTCATTTGAACTAGTTAAAAGTAGAGATGTCTTAGTTATTCCATTTTATATTTACCAAAAAACCTCTATCCCCAAAATGAAATTCAACACTTTCAAGGGGAAGGAGAAGGCAACTTCAATGTTAATGTATGGTCAAGAAAAATAATTAATTGTGATAAATTCTTCATGCACGAAGAAAGCTTGTGCTTCTTGGAATTCATCTTGTAATGCATTTCCAAGGACAGTTGCCTCTTTCAAAAGGGAATTTCTTGTGAAGGTGCTGTTATAAACATAGTGTTGGTGAAGGAAATCATAATGCTATGAAAATGTGTACTTGTTTATTTAATGTGAGACTACAACTGATAAAATTATTGTTGGTACAAAACATACAGACTAAAATGTCATTATCAATACTGACTCAACTTGCTCACTGAGAAGTCATACCTTTGTTTTAAATTAACATGAGTTAATTGTACATATTTCCTGATATAGTATTACTTGTGAGAAATAAATTAGGTAGAATCCCTCCCTCCCTCCTTCCTTCCTTCCTTTCTCTCTCTCTCTCTCTCTCTCTCTCTCTCTCTCTCTCTCTTTCTTTCTTTCATTCTTTCTTTTGTTCTTTCTTTCATTTTTTTTCTTGGCACTTGGGGTTGAACCCAAGGTCTCTCACATATTTTGCAAGTGTTCCAGCACTGGGCTGTGCCTCCATACTATTTTTTATTTTTTATCTTGAGGTAGGGTCTTGTTAAGTTGCATAGGCTGTCCCTGGACTTCAACTTCCCACTCATTTGGATTACAGGGATGTGCAAGCATGCCTGGCTATTTAGGTGTTTTTCTATGGGTATAATTATTTGACATAATTGAATTTATTCTATAGTTATTATTGTGTTCTGGATTCCTACTCCTCTTCAGTCAGTTTTGTTAGTTTATATTTTTTTCTAGAAAATTTCATTGCTAGAAAGATGAATTCACATTTATTGCCACACAATTGCTTTGTTTTCTTATAAGATATAAATGCCTCTATATAAATAGTGCTATGGTTAAAATGTATGCATCCCTCCAAAATCCTTATATTGGAACTTAAACCCCAAGGATTATCTTATGTATTAATTAGAGGGGTATTTGGAAAGTGACTAAGCCATAATGGGCTCTACCTGATTGTTGTTGTTGTTGTTGTTGTTGTTGTTGTTGTTAGGTGCCTTCTAGTCGGTATCCAACTCATAGCAACTCTCATAGGGTTTTCAATTGCTGACTTGTTTCAGGATTGCCTTGGGAGTGGATTGCTAGGCCCTTCTCCCATTTTTGCGGTGCTGGGAATTGAACTCGAGACCTCAGAGACTGCAGTGCAGAGCTCTACCAACTGAGCTAAATCCCAGCCCCTACCTGATTAGAGACATTATAAAAGGGATCAAGGAAGCAAATTTGTCCCTTTTGCCTTCCCACTTTCCACCATGTGAGGATTTAGAGATAAGGTGCTATCTTCAAATCAGGAGGTAGCTTTCACCAGACTTTGAATTGGCTATCACCTTGATCTTGAATTTCCCAGCATCTTAGAAATGTGAGAAATAAATTTCTGTTGTTTATAAATTACTCACTCTAAGGTATTTTATTATAGTAGCATAAACAGACTGACATGTGGTTACATATTTTTATCAACCTCATAATTTCATATATTTCAATTTTAATTCTTCAGATTAGCATTTGTAGTTTTGTATAACTCATTCCTACTTAAAATTCTAAGTTTCATTAATCTCCTCTTTTCCAGTTCATCTATTTTACTTTTATCTTCTTTTTCCGCTTTTTGAAAACATTAGCTTTCTTATTGATTTGTGTTTAATCTATTTTTCAAAATTTTCTAATAAGTAATTTTTTTTTGCCTGGGACATACTGGTTTCTCTTTCGCATATGATTTCAACAACCTTCCTTCTCCTTGTCTAATCACCTTAGTAGTTCTTGTGTGTCCTTCCAAAGGTACATTATCCCTGTTTTTCTAACAAAATAATTTAAATATACTATTTTACATCTTGGTTTTACTTATCATTTTTTGAGATCTTTCTATGTCAATATGGAAGGAGCTTTATTTTTTGTCCAGCTTTATTCTACTTATAAACTTACTGCAAGTAATTTAATTGGTATTCTATTAATACATATTCTGGGTTTTTTAAAGCATTTATTATAAACCCTGAATGAGCTAGGCATGCTCACTAACACCTATAATCATAGCACTAGGGAAGTTGAGTCAGCAGGATCATGAGTTTCAGGCCACCCTTAGTTATATAGTGAGACCTTGTCTCAAAAAATAAATATGCCTTCATATGGCATTTTTAGATCATATATCTGTAGGATAAATTCCAGAAAGTGAATTAGATCAAAGAATATGATTGTGATAGATATTGCCAAATGACCCTCCAGGGGGGTTTAAAACTTATAATTACCAACAGAAATGAATGAAAGTGCGTGTTTCTCTATAGCCTTGCCAACACTGTATGTTGTCAGACTTTTAGTATTTTTCCAAATGGTAGGAAAAATATTATCTCACTATATTTTAAGTGAGTTCTCTTTTTACCAGTTAAAATAGAGTATGCATCTTAACATTTCAGAACGATTTGCATTTCCTTGCCTATGAGCCTGTTTATGCACATTAACCATTTGGTTGCGTTGGTTTTCAGATATTAGGGAGCATGCCTTAATTTATAATATGAATGCAAATCTTTTTTCACAGCTTTTTACTTACCTTTTGATGTTGCTTATGACATTTTTGCTATGTATCTTTTTGATGAATAAGTAGTTATCAGTTATTTATTTGTGGTTTCTGAATTTTGCAAATCCTGCTTATAAAAGAAGCTTCCTAAGTGTCAGGTTCATTTTTGATTTCACTTTGTGTATTTAAATCCTTTGTCCTTTGGTGTGTAGTATGATATAGACAGTGATTATTTTCCTTCACAAAATTATCCAGCTATCAAAATCCACATGATCTTTGCCATTTTTCTTATTTACCACCACCCCTCCTAGCATTTTGGTTCTCTTATCTCATTTTCCCTCACGCCAAGAGTATGTCAGCCTGATGTGCTGTGGGGGCTTGTGTGTTGCTCTGATCTTGACAGCTATGCCATAGGTATTTCACATACCAGCCATGCCACCTATGGTGAGCAAGTTTCAGCTGAGCTTCCAGACTCAGCCTAGGGAGAAAGACCCAGCAGCCCATTCCGGAAACAACTGGCCATTAAAAACCCTATGAAGAGCAGAGAAGTACTGTCAAAATAGTGCTGGAAGATGAGCCCCTCTAAGCTGGAAGACATTCAAGAAACAATTGGGGAAAGAGTTGCCACCTCAAAGTAGAGTCAACCTTATTGATGGGAATGGAGTAAAGCCCCTGAGATCTTGTCTTCCTGATGTAGCATGACTTGAAATGAGAGGCACATTGTGGCTGCAACAATGGACTCAAACATAAAAGATCATATACATGGCACAATGTTGGGTAGCTTTTTGTCCTGTTGTACTTAGGGTCACTATGAGTCAGATCAGACTCAAAAACACCTAACAACAGTAAACTTATTTCCAGGTTGTGTCTGTCTCCTCTGACAGTAAGAGGCAGGGCAAGACTATTAAGGGGCCACAGAAAGGCTTCTCCTGATTGGTATTCATGTATCATTGGGTTCTTGGCATGGCAGACAATTAAGCCTGACTTTTTATCAAGGAGATTCTTTTTGTAGTTTGCCACGAAGGGAATCACTTAACAGAAATTCCCTGGAAGGTGGTGAATACTACTCAATGCTTGACAACTTAATAGCCTTCCAATTCTCCTACACAGTGTTTCTGCTAAGGTTTCCTTGCCTTACCAGAAGATTCCTTAAAGTAAATTCAGAAAATCTCTTCCTCTTGTATTACCTATATATGTTCCTCTGATAAATTGCCTTGGGGCAAAAGCAGACCATCAAGAACTGTCTTTTAAAAGAATCCTCACTTCAGTATTAAAATTTTTATTTTACTTACTACATAGGAATGAACGTCTGCAAGGAATAAATTAATTATTTTAAGAATTTTCTTTCTGAATACTGTATGGTAATTTTGTAACTTGCCTTGGACGTAATTGACATTGACATTGAATAGTTCCAATTAGCATCTTGTTGAGTGAGCTATTTATTATGCTATTTATTTCTTGTATTACCTCATTACTTGATCTTTCAAGCCATTAAGTTTTAAATACTCTCCCACAATTGTGGTTTTCTCAGTTTTATCTTCCATTTCTGTACTAGTTTCCTATTGTTTCTATAACTAATCACTATATAAAGTTATTGCTTTGAGCATAACATTATTACTAAGTAATGACTCAAAAAACTAACTTTTTCTTTTCTGCTGTTATCAGAAATTGTTGTTCAATTCTTTGTTATGCTCATGAAACTTTTTAAAATTACTTTTGTTTTCCTTTAGTTTGCTCTGTTCTTATTATACATATTAGATTTCCTGGATCTGTCCTCTACGTTTCTTATCTTTTCACTTACCACCTTTATTTCATTAAATTTTTCTTCTAACTTCTGAGAAAGCATCTCAATTCAATATTTTAAAATAATTACATGGATTTCTGCAACATTCAGTTTGTTTTTACTGTCTCTATTCAGTTTTTAAATATGATCATTCTTGTCTACTGATTGATAAAGGCCAAAAAAAGGTGTATTAAAATCTTTTACTATTATAGTGGTTTTGTCAAATATTTGAAAATTATTTTTAATTTCTGATTTATACCTTTCTATAGATAAAATGGGGCTGGGATTTAGCTCAGTTGGTAGAGCACTGTGCTGCAGTCTCTGAGGACCCAAGTTCAATTCCCAGCACCACAAAAATGGGAGAAGGACCTGGTAATCCACTCCCAAGGCAATCCTGAAATAGCCATTGCAAACCCTATGAGGGTCGCTATGAGTCGGATACCGACTCGACGGCACCTAACAACAACAACATAGATAAAATAATAATGTGATTCATTTTAAGACAAATATTTCAAGTTTTTAATTTTTGTTCTACTTTTTCATAGGAAAGTATTTACTTGGGTTCACTAACATGGTAGAATGTTTACACTTTTCACTTATCTTTTTTTCTCCCTGGTCATCCTTCAAATTAAGATATCCTTCAAATTAAGATAAGAAATTAGGCATTTGTATTCAAATGTTGCAGTACTAGATAAAGCAGAAAGAGGAATCATTTAAAATTTTGCTAGTGTGACTTTGTCTCACGCAGATTATTTTACTGCTTTTCTATGTAGTCAATTTTCAGCACTTCCTATATAAGAATCATTGAAGGAAATTCTCAAAACTGTTTTTGAATTGAGACTTACTCTTTGCTAACTGTTCCAGGTAAAACTTTCCCTCTAAACTCAATAAATTTGAGTTTGGGGGCATTGTATTGGCTAGAGTTCTAATAATCTTTAGAAATGTGAAAGTAGCTAGCAGAAAAAGAAAATGTCTTCTACTTATCTCCTGTGTGTGTGTATGTATGTGTGTTTAGGTTTGGTGTAGAAATATGACATGAATGTTGTCTTGAATTGCTACATGGTGTCTGATTAACATGCCCACCATTGTATAGAGGGAAGTTAACATTGCTATTCTCTACACATGCAAACTAGAGAACACTGCCCACTTTTTTATGTGACACCCCATATTCATTCCTGAAGTCCTTCTTTTACCCAAACTAATAGCTGAGAGCAAGTTCCTGCTGCTCTATTGGTTCCAATATACAACTTTATTTACTGTATCATACTGGTTGAAGTTTTAAATGGTTGATATTTCAGCATCAGCAAATCTTCAGAAATTACCCAAAGTTTCAGACCTCTAAATGACATCATTTACTGTATTCATATTTCTTTAACAATTTAAATGGAATTTCAGGAAGGAAGAAAAGTTACCATGGGCTTAAACTGCATCTTGAAACCCAAAGTAATTTGCCTTATTCCTTTAAAAGGACATTATAAATGTACTTTCATGTCAATAAATATCTATTCTAATATTTCAATACATAAAGTAAATCTAATTTATCATGTCACAATTGTAAGCTAATGAGTCAATCATTACTTTTATGAATTTCTAACAAGCTGAGAAGTACTTAAATGGTGGTAGATAATATATCACTTTTCTTTTTCTCTTTCTTTCTTCCTTTTACTTTTTCTTTTTCTTTTTCTTTTCCTTTTTTTTTTTTTTTTGTGATACTAGGGGGAGAAACCCAGGGCATTGTGCATAGTTTGCAAGCACTTGATCACCCAAGGTGCACCCCTACCCCTTTTCAAAATTTTTATCTTAAGGGAGAGTCTCACTGATTTATGCAAGCTGCCTCTGGTCTCGAATTTTTGATCCTCCTGCCTTTGCCTTCCGCATTGCTGGGATTATAGGTGTGAACCACCATGCCTGGTGATATGTCTCTTTTCCACAACAATATTAGCTGAATAAAAATGTGCCAACTGAATAAAAAAGTGATCCACACTAATAACAAATTTCATTCCCTTCCTAAGCAAGGGTATCTACCACTAATGCTGTTAGAGACTAAAAACAAGTTACATTGTATTGACTTATTTTTAAATGCTTTTCCAGTGGAGAAATTCTAAATCAACATCATCAACAGCAACAAATGTTAATTGATGCAACTCTCATGGATCACCATTAAGTCTGTGGAATGAGTTTGGGTGAGCCAGATTGAGAGAAGTAATTTGCTGAGTCGATAAGAAATCAGTCTAAACTTTCCATAAGAGTTTTAAAAAATGATATATGCCAAGAAAATAATCTTCCTAAAGTTTTTATTTTAAATTAGTGTAATAGCAGAGGTATTTGACATAAACAAAATATAGTGGAATTACAGCAAGACGATTACTTGGGAAGGAGGAGATTTCAGACTGTAACAGTGGAGCTGAGGAAAGTGACCTGTGTGCATATACAGGTTTGTTCTCAAGAGCTGAAATTGTGTTGATATTATAAAGGGGCAGGTAAGAAACTGTTTGGAGAACTGTTGTGCATATGTGTACTGCATATATATGTTTGTATGTGTATATTTAACAGTCACCAGGCCCTACATTTAAAAAATGAGGAGGAGGAGGAGAGGAAGAGGAAAAGGTAAAGAAGGAGAAAGGGAATAGAAAGGAAAGGAAACAAAAAAGGAAAGAAGTAATATTTATGCCTTCTTACTTTACTTAGAAGGTATATTTTACTATTTTAAATGTGCTTCTGATATTGCCTACTAATTCTATTTTTCCATCTTTATTGAAATATAATTGACAAAAAGTGTGTATATTTAAGGCTCACAGAGTGATGATTTAGTATACATACATACTGTAGAATAATCACCATGATCATATTAGTTAACACATTAGCCATCTCACATAGTTACCTTTAGTGTGATAAAACCATTTAAGATATATTCTCTTTAAAAATTTCAAACATAAAATACCGTATTGTTAACTATTTGTTGCTGTCAAATGCTGTGGAGTCAGTTCTGACCCGTAGTGACCCTCATAGGGTTTTCAATGACTGTTTGGGGATTGTTCAGGGAGTTGATTGTCATGTCCTTCTCCCATACCCAGTGAGCTAAACCCCAGCCCATTGTTAACTATAGTCAACATGCATTACATTAGATCTCTAAAACATACTCATAACTGAAAATGTGTACCATTTGACCAACTGAATAAAAAAGTATACCTTTTGACCAATATCTACATATTTCGCCTCCCTCCAATAGCACTTGACAAGTATCATTCTATACTCTGTGAGACTGGTTCTTTTTAGGTTCTACATAAAAGTGAGATCATGCAGAATTTTTCTTTAAGTGTCTTGCTTATTTCACTTAGCACCACGTCTTCCACATTCATCCATGTTGACACAAATGGCAGGAATTATTTCTTTTTATTACTAAAGCATATTTCTTTCATTTCTGTTTCCATTCTCCTTCTCAACCTATTTCTCTTCTTCTGCGCTTTGGCTTTTCTTTTTAACACAGGGGCTGGTGACTGATACACACACACACACACACACACACACACACATTCTATACAAACAGCATTTTATAATCCATTTATCCACTGGTGCACACCCCTTAGATAGTTTCCATATCATAGCTATTGTGAATAACACTGCAGGGAACATGGGAGTGCAGATATCTCTTTGAGGTGCTGATTTAATTTCCCTTGCATATATACCCAGAAGTACAATCACTGAAAATCATGTGGCAGTACTATTTTTAGTTTTTTGAGGAGCCTCCATACTATTTTCCATTACGGTTGTACCAATGTACATTTACACAAAGGTTCCCTTTTCTCTACACCATTGCCAACAATTTTTATCTGTTTTCTTTTTAATAGTAGCCATCCTAACATTTTTGAGGTTATATCTCATTTTGGTTGTGATTTGCATTCTTCCGGTGGATAGTGATTTTGACCATCTTTTAAATACACCTGTTGGCCATTTTTATGTCTTCTTTGTAAAAATGTTTATTTGCCACCTTTGCCCATTTAAAATAGGTTATTTATTTATTTATTTATGGATTAATATTGTTGCATGACTTGCATGAATTGGCTATTAACTCCTTATCAGTTATATGGTTTGTAAATATTTTCTCCCATTATGTGTGTCACCTTTTCATTTTATTGATGAGTTCTTTACCATGGAAAAATATTTTAATTTTATGTGGCCATGCTTGCTTTTTTGCCTGTATTTTTGGTGTCATATCCAAAAATCATTGCCAAGACCAATATAAAATAGTTTTAAAAAATTTTTATTTATAAATGTTGGCAGGGTACAGAGTAATAAGTTTTTTACTATATCCATTATGCAACTGTTAAATTACTTTTTCTTACAATTCATCATCTTATACATTTTACAAAACAGTATAAATTAAAGAAGAAAAAAAAAGTAGGAATTTTAATTAATAATGAAAACCATATGCAATCATAAGTTATATTCTCTTTGATTTTTTGTTCCCCCTTTTTATGTATTCATTTAGTTTGCATTATGTATTTTGAGATTTTCCTCCTATTTATTCCTCTACATTATTTCCCCTCCCCTCCCCCATTCCTCAACCTCAATTCCCACTCTGTTCACCTCCCCCTTTTTACTCATCTGGTTGTATTTTCCATTCCTAGATAGGTAGGATGGTTCATTTTTATATTCTTAAATACATATATTTTTACTCCTTAAAGTTAGATTTATCTCCCACATATGAGTGAAACCATATGGTATCTCTCTGAGTCTGGGTTAATTCATTTAAAATGATATTCTCCAGTTCTCCCCATTTTGCTTCAAATGACATAATTTCATTCTCCTTTATTGCTGAGTAATATTCCATTGTGTATATGTCTATATATCATAGTTTTTCAATCCACTCTTCTGTTGATGGGCATCTTGATTTATTCCATACCCTTGTGATTATGAAGTGTACCACATTAAATATGGAAGTTCAGGTGTCCCTGTGATATGATGACTTATCTTCCTTTGGGTATATTCCCAAGAGTGGTGTAGCTGGCTTATATGGCAATTCTATTCTTAGTTTTCTAAGGCACCTCCATATTGCTTTCCAAAGTGGCTGAACTAATGTACAATCCCACCAGTAGTGTAAAAGGGTTCTGTTTTTTTCTGCATCCTCACCAGGATTTTTATTTGTTTTGTTGATCTTGGCCATTCTTACTGGAGTTAGGTGGAATCTCAGTGCGGTTTTGATTTGCAGTTCCCTGACGACTAGGGATATTGAGCATTTTTCATGTATTTATTGGCCATTCTTTT
This sequence comes from Pedetes capensis, assembly GCA_007922755.1. Lineage (NCBI taxonomy): Eukaryota > Metazoa > Chordata > Mammalia > Rodentia > Pedetidae > Pedetes > Pedetes capensis. The sequence goes on from VMDO01024307.1 coordinate 16,636, forward strand.
TTTTTTTGGTGTGTGTGTGTGTGTGTGTGTGTGTGTGTGTGTGTGTGTGGCACTAGGGGTTGAACTCAGGGCCTCACACTTGCATGCTTTGCAAGTGCTGGACTACTGAGCTGCACCCTCGGCCTTTTTCTTTTAACCTTTTGAGACAGGGTCTCACTAAATTTTGCAGACTGCCTCTGGTCTTGAACTTGTGATTCTTCTGCCTCTTCCTCCCAAGCTGCTGGGATTACAGGCATGTGCCACAGTGCCTCACTTTCATATTTCTTCTTTTGAGAACTATCTGTTCAGTTCCATTGCCCACTCATTTATTGGGTTATTTGATATATTGCTGTATGATTCCTTAAGTTCTTGTATCATCTAGAAATTAGCCCTTTGTCAGATGTTTAGAATGCAAAGATTTTTCTGCCATTCTGTATGCTCTCCCTTTACTCTGTTAATTGTTTCCTTTGCTGTACAGAAGATTTTTAGTCATTTTTTTTTTTGCCAATTCTTGGTGCAGTTTCCTAGGAAATTGGAGTCCTGTTAAGGAAATGCTTGCCAATGCCTATGTGTTCAAATTTGTTCCCTATCTTTTCTTCTAGTAGTTTGAAGGTTTCCAGTTTTAAGTTTAAGTCTCGGGTCCACTTTCAATTGACTCTTGTACAGATTGATAGATAAGGTCTATTTTTCTTTCTTCTGCAAATGGATATCTGGTTTTCTCAGTACAATTTGTTGAAGACGCTATCTTTTCTCCAATGAATATCCTTACCACCCTTGTCACAAATCAGGTGGTTGTAGTTGCATGTGTTTATCTCTGGGTCTTTAGTTCTGTTCCACTGATCTTCAATGCCTGTCTTTGTGCCAAAACCAAGATGTTTTTGCCACTGTGGGCCTGTAGTATAGTTTGAAGTCATGTATTCTGATACCTCCTGCACTGTTTCTGATGCTTAGGATTGTTTTGACTAAACCTAGTCTTTTCTGCTTCCATATGAATTTTAAGATTGATTTTTCTATTTCTGTAAAGTATGTCATTGGAATTTTTACGGAGATTGCACTAAATATGTAAATTGCTTTTGGTAGTATATCCATTTTCACAATATTAATTCTTCTGGTCCATAAGGAAGAGAGGTCCTTCAATCTTCTAGTATCTTCTGCTATTGCTTTCTTTAATGTTCTGAAGTTTGCATTGTAGAGCTTCTTAAGGTTTTTGGTTAGATTGATTCCTAAATATTTAATTTATCAGTGGCTATTGTGAATGGTATTGTTGTCTTGACTCCTTCTCTTTCTATTCACTATTGGTGTAGAGGAAGGCTACGGATTTTTTGTGTTAATTTTGTATCCTGTTACATAACAACAACAACAATCCTTGGCAAAGGAGCTAATTAGCTCTAAGAGTTTTCTAGTGGAATTTTTAGGATCCTTTGTATAGGATCATGTACTTCAAACAAGAACAGTTTGTCCTTTTTTTTCCTATATGTATTCCTTGAATGTCTTACCCTTGTCTGATTACTCTGGCTAGGACTTTCACACAATGTGTCTCGGAGGGAATTTTATTGGTAAAATCTATTAGGGATGCTTTAAGATTCTTGGAGCTGGCTATCAATATCTTTTCTAAGAGTTAGACAACTTTTAGCTACTACTTCATTGAATAGATTTTCTATGTCTTTTCTTTTCTCATTTTGGAACATCCATAATATGAACATTAGGGACTTTGGTGAGTGAAATTCCTCAGGAAGGCTGCTCACCTGCTTCCTGGGGTCATGGGTTATTTAGTAGGGCCATGTGCAAGAATCCTGGTTCCTCATCAGGCTGATTTTCTCAGGATGGGGGCTGCCTGCCTGTTTCTCAGAGGGTCTCAGTGGGCCTAACCAGTTGGGACTGGATGCTAAGGAAGTATGGGGCTCTCCATTTTCTTTCTAGGGACCTAAGTGGGATAAATCACTTGAAGAAGACTGCTCAGGTGATTCCAGGGCATGACCAGTTTCTTTCTGGAATAGCACAAAGGTGAGTAGGGCTGCCTGATTGCTTCCTGGGGCAACAGGTGGGGTGATATCATCATTAAAATACTAGAATATTTTGAATTTGTTCATATATTCACTTTAGCATTTGAGTTTTATACTTTTATATATTTTCTTGTTGTTATTTAATGTCCTTTTCCTTGAACTTGCAGATCTCCCTTTAGTATTTCCTATAAGGCAGGTCTGGGGCTGGGATTTAGCTCAGTTGGTAGAGCACTGTGCTGCAGTCTCTGAGGTCCTGAGTTCAATTCCCAGCACCGCAAATGGGAGAAGGACCTGGCAATCCACTCCCAAGGAAACCCCAAAACAGTCAGCCATTGAAAACCCTATGAGGGTTGCTATGAGTCGGATACCGACTTGACAGCACCTAACAACAACAATAATGCAGGTCTAGGGGTGATGAAATCCTTCAGCATTTCTTTCCCGGAGATTGTATCTTTCTTTCCTTTGTAGAGGACTGATTGCTTGGTATAGTATTCTCAAATGGCAGGGTTTTATTTTTTTAAAGCAATTTCATTATATCATTCCACATCCTCTTGACCTGCAAGGTTTCTACTGAGAAATCTGCTGATACTCTTATGAAGACTCCTTTGTAAATCATCATTCACTTTTCTCTTGCTGATTTCAAATTTTTGGCAATTTGGTTATAGTGTGTCTCAGGGTAATCTTACTTGGGTTGATTTTCATAGACATCTTTGAGCTTCATGAATCTGGATGTCTATATTCTGATCAAGATTTGGGAAATTTTGAGCCACTTTTTTAAAAATAAGCTTTCTTCTTTCTGTCTTCATCTTTGGTTCCCATAAGGCATGTGTTTTTGACTTGGTAGTGACTAATAAGCTTCATAATCTTTATTCGTTTTTCATTTATTTCTTTTTTCTTCCTCTAACTGGCTAACTTCATATGACCTATTTTCAAGTTCAATATTTTTTTCATCATTATTGAGTCTGCTCTTGAAGCACTCTGTTGAACTTTTCAATTCTGTCATTGCTACCTTAAACTCCAGAATTTTTATTTGTTTCTTTTTTGTTTCTATTTTCTTATTAAACATTTTTCATGTGCCGAATTACTGATTTCATTTAGATGTGTATTTGAATTCTTTGAAGGGAAATTTGTAGACCTCTATTTCTTTGGATTGAAAGCTTTATTAGTTTCCTTTGATGGTGTCAAGTTTGTCTGATTCTTCTTCATGTGTGTAGCCTTGCCTTGGTATCTGCATACTTGAGGTAACAAATATATCTTCTAGTCAATATAGACTTGTTTAGGCTAGTGGAGTTATCTTTGAGATCATAATTGAGCAGAGTTGGAGCAAGATCACAAAGTTGCTGCTCTGTCTAGAGTTGTTGGATCTTTTACCACCAGGGAGCTATGGCAGGTATGGATCCTGCCTGGTTTCTAAGTGGATAGGACTGCCTCTGTGACTTTGATCAATACACATGGAACTGTTTCAGGGTTCAGATTTGAGTTTGCAAATAATATGGGACAGGTAGCTGCTCTCATTGGGTTGCTGGAGCTGGAGCTGGGTCAAAGAGATGCTTCCAAATCTGAAATCAGATGAAGTTTGGTGGTAGACATGTGTTTGTGGGCACAGAGGAGCATTTCTCCTTCCAGTCTATAGCCAGGTAGGACTACTCGAAGACTTTATCTATGAAGACAAGAAACAGGTTGTGGACTGCTTCAGGGACCACAGCCAGGATTGGGGTTGACATACCTAATTTTCAAGGCAAGGGCAGGTATGTTTCCTCCTTGCTATGCAACAAGACCAAAATAGAGCTGTGGAAAAGTCCATAGGGGATGGAGCTGTTTCTGAGTCTGAAACCAAAATCATGTTCAGAAAGCTTGCTATCTGATGCAGGACTGCCTTTTCAAGAAAGCTGTGTTTAGTCTTGGGGTTCATTGAGGTTTCTCAAGCTCCTACCTAGATCCCAAAGCGCCCACAAGGTGACCTCTGTCTGTTCCTTTTAATGACTGTCAAATTATTGTTTTTGTGAGAGGATAAAAGTGGAGGGAACTTCTATTCTGCAATCTGGTGACATCACCTCCAAATCCATATTTTATTAGATAAACTTTAAGCAAGAAAAAAACTTCAATTAAAGTAGAGCTTACATTGAAAATTTCAAAGATATTTCCTGTTCAGCTTCCAGTGACATCCCCCTCTCTGAAAACTACCTGATTTCTCAGAACCTTACCAGTATTTTATTACTCCTACCCTTTAGAAATACCAGAATGATATTGGTTTGGGATCATCCCCAAACTGTTCAATCAGATATTTTTCCCTAATAATTTCAAGAGAGAAATAAGCTACAGATTAGTGACCTGAGTTGTTCTAATAGAACTGCTCATAATTATTAGGTTATTTAACTTTTTCCGCAGAATCCCACTTCACCCACTGGTTTTGCTTTAAGCTATTCTTGTGTCCCTCTAATTAATTATCTTTTACTGGTCATGCTAGCTAGAGTTACTTTCTGTGGTTCTCAACCAAAACTTCAGAATTTTATTCATTTTACATTATTGATGTCCAGAACATTTTGTTTTAAAAACATGGACTGAGTAAAATTCTATCTTGTAAAATCACAAAGATGCTAAATGGTGAGATTGGTTCAAAGGAATATATAAACTTCAGAACATATCAATAAACCATAAGCATTTCCAAAAATATCAAGTGTTTTGTTTTGTTTCTCCCAGGGAGTTCAACATGTACATATAGGAAGAATCAATGTTTGCTAGGAAGCCAATCAATATTTATTTCAAATATATTATAATTAGATTTTTAGCATAAGGAGAAAATCTATCCATTTTGTACTATTTAGAATATCAAAATATACTTTTATGCTACATCATATTTTCAAAATCCTTAACTATAACTTATATATTAATCCTGAATATGACAATTAATATACTCTCATATAATTTCATGCAAAGAAATTCTAGCACAGAAAAGTGTCCTTAACCTACGTGTTTAATCAGGATTGTTACTGAGTGAAGAAAACTCCACAGCATATAACTTTTAGGCATATGAAATTGAATCTAAATTATAACAGCTTCCTTGGAACTTGAAAAATACCCTCAGTTAAAATTCAAGGGCATGCAATGCCATGAGAGTTACTTGTCCAAATGTGCTTTAACATGACCCAACATGCAAGTTGCTCTCTGAAGATTCATGGGATTGTAAATCTAGAACAGATGCAGTGTGTAAGAATTGTAGTCACTGCTGTATTTCCTGCCCTAACATTTTCACATTGAGAAAGACACAGCCTCTCTCTGCTCACAGCTACCATTATACTGGGAAAGTTGCTGTAGAAATTCCTAAAGGAATTTGCTTCCTTTGTGAATTGGTTCTGTGGTCTTTGAAATCAGGTAGATGATAGACAGACATATCTAAATATCTAGATATTTCATTAATTACTTGGACATTGCCACAAAATAACAATGCTATTGTCCTTTCTTTTACCATGTATAACTACTTTCGTGTTTCTCATGAGAAAATGTCACTTATGGGACAAGTCTAAGTTGTAATTCTAGCTGTTTTGTGTAATGATTGGTTTGACTAGAAATTCCAGGGTTGTTCATAGCCTGATATATCTCACTCTCCTATTCTGTAGAACATATTTGGTATAATATTTCCAAATAATAAACAATTCCAAACTCTCATTAGTTTGCAAGAAATGTTTATTTACTGGCCATAGATCTTTGGGTAAGCTTTAATGGCTCTGCATCAGGTCGAATTCAGGTTTAAGCAACTTATTATTCTGAGACTGAGGCTGAAGAAACACCTCCTGTCTATAATGAAGTATTCTTTTGCAGATAAAAGAGTATTAGAGGGCTCGCAGAAACTTACAGTGCCTCTTAAAGCTTCCATTCAAAACAGCCTTTGCTTAGGATTGGCACATTCTTGCTTTCTCCTGCATTCCACTGGTCCATTGGCCAAATTAAGTGGTATAAGAGACTATCACCAATGAAATAGGGCTCCGTATACTACTCTTATAATGAGGAATGATAAACATAAAGGGGTGAAGATTTTCTAAACAATAATGTGATCTATTACATATTTACTATCTGAAACATTCCACAAAAGTGAATACCCTGCTAAATTTTCAGATGAGCAATGGGAACCCAGGAAATGAGCAGATTTGAAATGATAACTTTTCAACAAAGAAAAACAATAATAGGATTGTGGATGCTATGTGATTTGGGGGGAGATAATGATTGACGTACATGTGAATGATTCAAACCTAGTCTCAGTCCAGTATCTTGGTCTATTATCCCCATTCAATTTAATGTTTGTTTTCTTCAGTATACTTCAGTGGTGTGTATCTACAATATCCTCAGGAATATCCCAAATATAAACCTATAAATTGAAATTAAAATAAATTAGATGTGTTCAGCACCTTATTGTGCTTCCGCTCTGAATGATAAAATTAAAATTGGTATTCATTCCTCAGAAAATGATGCTCTTGTTTCTGGCATCTCTCTCAGAAGTGTGTCAGTTGATAGAACATGTATTACAAAGCTGAACTTTAGGATGCTGTTTACTGCCATTTTTATTTTCTCCTGTTTTAATTAAAGCTTTCATTGATGGTGAAATTATTGGTCCTGGAATGATACTTGACAATGTCTGAAAAGAACACTTAAACTCATTGTTATATAGTGCTTTTGAACTAGCTAGCAAGAAAAGAATAGCTATTACATTGCATATGACAAGTAAATTTTTATTTGCTAACTGCCTCAAGGAGTTTAACTCAGAAGATACTATGCTGTCTTTAAAGTCCTAGTTTTCTAAAAAAATTTTTTTAAAAAAACCTGGGCTACTCTATCATTTCATTGTATTTTTTAGATATATAGAAAAGAAACCACACTATATATTATCCTTATTATATTTGGGAGCAGGATTTTAAAATATAGTACTTTCATCTTAAAATTATTAAAATTTACTATTTTTCATTATACAATGTGTCAATTTTCAGTAATAACTGTTGTTTGTTGATTCATTTCACTAGTTGGGTTTTTCTCTTTTTTTCGTTTTTGTCTTTTCTTTCTGTTTTTTTTTTTTTTAATGTTGTTAAGGCCACTCTCTCCATTTCAGGGTGCTATTTTCTCCTTTGGCAAACTCAAAAGATTTTTCCCGGCTCTGATTTAAATTCAAAACCATGTCCACCCTCCAATTCTAAGTGTATCATTATTAAATATTTCAGTGAATTTCTCTGAACTCTACATATTGCCTCTTGAGAATGGAACATTCAAAGCAAAGTTAGAGTTTGCTACTGAATTTGTAGTAAAGATAGGCAGAATGATTGTGGATGAAAATGATACATGGAACACCACCATATTAAAAATACAAATTTCTGCTTTTCTCTTCAGAAACATGTGCAGCAGGATTAGATAAACTTCTGTCACCTGAGCTGAATGGCTGCTTCTAATTAAGGAGGAAGCCCCACTAGGCAACAAGCGGCCATTTCTAGTAGGAAAACAGAAACAGGTATATTGCATCATATATTCAGAATTCCATCTTTCTCATGTTCTACTAACTTTGCTTTGATTCCCAGGTTTGAGGCTCAGCATGTCTGGTTACCTTGCCTGATAAACCTACCAGTAGTTCAAATTGCCTTGGTTGATTTCCCTAATATATCTTTAATCAAAAAGAAAGACAAGAATGTAAAGTACAAAGTAATGGTTTTGGGCTGAGATCTTGACATTTCGACTATACATATCCCAGTTTAGCAAACAAGTTAGGGCATAGCTCACAGCTGCAGACTCCAAATTTCGTCCTTGCATGGCTCATTAATCTACGGGGAATAGAAAACAGATTCTAACTTTGACTCTTAACTCTGCCAGTGTGTGATCTTGATCATATTACTTGTCTGTGCTTCAGAGTCCATGTTATTAGAACCATTGTGCTAATAGTATCCACATTATAAAGCTAAGGACTCAATGAAATAATATATAGAGAAAGCACTTCACATAGTATTCAAGCTATAGTAGACAGTCAATAAATGATAATTTAGAAAGATTGTTAAGTGAAATTATAACATATCTAGGAAAGAAAATGGCAAATGAACTAAACAACAAAAGTGTTTATCTCTAAGCTATATATCTTCCTTAATGAGAATCAAGTTGATTTGGGGAAAGGGACACAAACAATAAATTACATTCTTGGTTGCCCATCATTTTTCCCCTTTTACACTATGAGTGAACTAATTGGAAGGAGTTGTAGTTTGTAGGTGTTTCTCTTCTGAAAAACAATGGAAGGACCAAAGCAGTGCTATTCAATAGAAATATAGTGTGAGCCACATAGATGATTTTAATATTTTAGTAGCCACATTAGAAAAAGAAAAAAAAAAGAAGCAAATGATGTTGAGAATATATTCAATCTAATATATTCAAAACATCATTTCAACATGTAACTGGTGTAAAATTGTTAATAAATATTTTACATTGCCTTTCCCTCATCAAAATCTAGTATGAAGCTGAGGCAGGAAGAATGTATGTTTGAGGCCAGAGGCAACCTACACATCTTAGCAAGACCCTGTCTCAAAATAAAAAAAAAAAAAAATAAAATAAAAGAGGGACTGAGGATATCACTTATTTTAGTGGTAGAGCATTTTCCTAGCATACATAAGGCCCTGGGGTCAAACCCCCAGAACCTCAAAAAAAAGTCTAATATGTATTTTCTATTTACAGCACATGCAATTCTGACCATCCACATTGCAATTGCTCAAGAGCCATATATGGCTACTGGTTACCATATTCAAAACTGCAAGATTGGAGGATGGATAAGATGAGGAACAAGAGTTGGGATAGAAAATGGGATTAGAGGCTGTGAAGTATATTCATGTAAATGTTGTGTTCAAATATTTTGTTTATAGGCCAAATATCAGATAATCATTTCCAAGAACACTATAAGCCACATTAATCTAAGATATAGGGATGTCTAGTAAGAAAATTTGGCTATCTTCCTAAGACATCCATCTTAGGTAGTGTTGAAGATGTCTTTTGTTGCCTACATATCAAAATTGTAAAGGGTATAACAGCTCTACACTGCTTGTTTTTATCATGAAGTATCTAATAGAAAGGGAAGACAGCTCCTTCAGCTCGATTTCTTAAAACTCCATTGTATTCTCTCCATGAATTGTCTTAGCATTCTATTCAAAATGTACTACTGCAAATGGCTCTGTAACCGAGGCTATGTTACAGTGTGCTGCCTATAGTAATATTGATCAGTTTTATCTTTGTCTCTTCAGTACTGCACATTTTATTCTACTAATGCTTCTTACAGTAACTATTGTATTAAATCAGAACTTTAACATTATGATTCATAAATACCATGAAACTTGGTGCTATAAATTATGGCACTAAATTGGAAGTTTAAAGTTAAGATTTATAAACTAACATACTAAATCACAAGCTTAAAATTTAGGATTCATTAATAACTTTTATATGCATGATGTATAAATCAAAGCCCCATACCTGATTCTTGGAAGTTAATGCATGTAAATCAGAATTTTGAAAGTTAATATTAATAAATCAAGTAATGCATTTAACTTGGTAAATTTTTTAATGGAATAGTTCTTATATTATATTATGGACACTATCTTCTGAAAAATATGTATCTTAAGAGTTTCTTTGGTAGCCATTTCCCGAACATCTTTCTTATTTTATTTAAACCCATTTCTCTTGTGTGAATATGAAAATATATGATATGCATCTTTTTTCATACAAGCTCTCATATTCTTGAAAACAATAATTAAATCACTATAGTTTTGTGACTTTTAGTCTGCAAAAGTTAGCTTTCCTCATTAAGTTTTATTTCCTACCCTTTTGATTATTTTTAGCAAGTGTCTCTAGTCCTTCTGAAGGTGATGTGAGCAGACCTAGACAAAATTTTCTTGTATTGCTCCTATTAGCACAGAGTGTAGTGGATGAATTACTTCTGGACCCTCATATGTCATGTCTGTTAGTAACAGTCAATTTATATCTCAGCCAAAACAATGAGAATAGCTTTAGCCTCTATTGCAATGTGTTATTGTGAATTCAAAAGGGAGAATTGCTTCATTCTCTTTTTGGTTAAATTTCCTGGGCTTTTGGGTCTGGGCAAACTGGATTCTTCCCTTTCCACTCCTTTATAACCACTCTTATAGTTATTGAAAACTTCTATGACTCACGAGGCCTTAAACCATGTTGAATACTTATGTAAATATTCATCAATAGTTGATACTGTTGACCTCCTTATCATCAATATCTCTTGATATTGATGCCTTTCCAGCAGCTCCTTCTAGTCTCTTTTTATGGAACAACCCATTATGACACATTTTTATTTTTGATTCAGGATCTCACCATATAGCCTAGGCTGGCTTCAAATGCAGTCCTGCTTCAGCCTTCTGAGAGTGTTGGGATTACAGGAATGGGATTACAGAATTCCTTTATTTCCAGTTCAGTATCTCCTGCAATGTAAGCGGGTTTGGTTATCATCCCAAGCATTGGCAACCTATCAACATGGTTTTGTGGAAATAATGTGCATGGGACTCAGAGTCAGAATGACATTGGTTTGTAACATGCCCAGCTCCATCCTGACACCTCTTATCTTAAATAGTAAAGTTTCATGTTGTTCTCTCCTTGCAAATCTTATTTTCTCACCATATGTGTCTTCTCATTTTTCCCCAGTGGCTACTACTTAAGTATTGATCATGTATGGAGCTTTTTCAGCATTGTGTATTGAACTCAGTCTTGCATATGCTAGGCAAGTGCACTATCACTAATATGGACCCTCAGCTCCTTTTTATTTTTATTTTTTATTTTGAGACAAGGACTTGCTAAGTTGCACAGACTGCTTCTGGCCTCAAACCTATAATCCTTCTGCTGTAGCCTCCTGAATCATGGGGATTACAGAGGTGTGCAATGAGATTTAACGATGGAAATCTTTTCTGTGATCTAGAAATATTTACTAGTTATTTCTTCTTTGGCATAGTACAGACCCTTGATAATCTACATACTTAAAATGATATTCAACATTTCTTTTGGTAAAGCAGCTCTCTTTTTTGGATCTATTCCAAAAACCATGTCGAACCAGCCAAGATTACTTTTTTTTTTCAAATTTCTTCCAATCATTCCATTCCTAAAGTCACAGTTTTAGTTTAATCTCTTCTTCCACTATTATTTTTTTCCTTGAGCTATTCTTATAGTTCTGTAACTGCTCTGCAACCATCCATAGTGGAAATCTGATCATATAATTCCTTTATTTCCAGTTCAGTATCTCCTGCAATGTAAGCGGGTTTGGTTATCATCCTCAGCATTGGCAACCTATCAACATGTTGTTGTTGTTGTTAGGTGCCGTCGAGTCGGGATCCGACTCATAGCGACCCTCTGTACAACAGGGGAAACACTATTGTCAGTGCTTCTCTGCTGTTCATAGGGTTTTCAATGGCAGATTGATTTTTGGGAGGGGGTTGCCAGGTCCTTCTCCCAGGCCTACAGCTTCTGGTGTTCCCAGGTGGTCTCCCATCCAGGTACTAACCAGGCCCGACCCTGCTTAGCTTCTGAGATCTGACAGGATCCGATGCCACAGGGCTACAGCTGCAGGCTATCAACATGGTTTTGTGGAAATAATGTGCATGGGACTCAGAGTCAGAATGACATTGGTTTGAAACATAACTCCGCCTTACTAGTGATACATACTTGAGCAAAGGAAACTTTTTGAGTGCTGATTTCTTCTTTTGAGAATTATAAATATAAAAATACCCCAAAACAACAAGCTTATCACTTGAATTTAATCAAATATTGATGCAAAGGATATCTAGCTCCACATTTGTCATCCCATCGGCCACCAATATTAACTTGGCTGGTTTTATAGGTTATTATTTACACAGTAAGTGAAGAGGAGGAATTTTCCCACATAAAGAATACACATTCTTCATTAAAAGGAATACAAATAACTGTGTACCTCAACTAGACCCTCCCACAATGCTTTCAAGATATATTTGCTGATGAAAATAAAACAAGGGAATTAAAAAGTGTCTAATATCTGTCATGAGCTATGTTTCAAAAATTAGGTTGTTCCAGCAAGGGAATGGTATGACATCTGATACATGTGCTTTTGGAAATATGCTGGCTTATGTGGCTTATATAATAAAACATACGAATCTGTATTTTAGTTGGAACCATACGACTATACTTCTAAAATAAGCAGAAAAATAAACACTGTAGATTATAATTGACTAGTAAAATGATGGTACAGAAAAGTGCTAAGTACTTTTCTATATAATTTTTTCAGGTTATGAAAAGTTAATACTTGAAACTAGTACATGAAATGGAAGATAGTATCATCATTGTGTGAGAGTGCATGTGTGTGTACATGGATGTATGTCTACTATTTTCTTTCCTCTCCAAAGGATATTTTTTCAATCAGCTAATTTTTTATTATGGAAGATGCAATATGAACAGTCTAGAGCATTATTATTTAACAAGGATTACAAATATAAGCTTATCAGATTGATGTAGAACTGTAAAGACATGTCAAATGTATTTTAAATAATTTTCAAAAATATAGCCATGAGTAATTATTCCACTGATGTTCTTGCAACAAAGGTTTCCTTGATAAGTTTTTTAAGAAAAGCTTAAAAAACATGTGATGAATTCAACATTACAGTAAGCAGAGTCATTCTGCTGCAGAAATGTTCTTGCATCATCTTAGTTATTCCCAGAGGAAATAATGGGTAAAAGGAAAACCAAGTAAAAATAGCTTTTATCAGATCTACTGTAAAAGACTTTTCTGACATCAAGGGCATATGCAGATTTCCTTGATAGCCAGACTCCATGTGATTTAGTTTAGCAATTTTCTTACTTGTTGTCATTTATTTACTCTAAGTAACTTGACATCTGAATCTATACATGTCTACATAAAATTACACGTTAGGAGAGAATAACAGCATTTGAAACCATTTTGAGGATATCTCAATGCATGCCTCATTGAGAGTTTAATAACGTGTGTGTGTGTGTGTGTGTGTGTGTGTGTGTGTGTGTGTGTGTGTGATTCTGAGATGATCATTTGTTTTAAAATTTGAAACTGGATTAGTTGTCATATTTAGCTATTTTATTTTACTATCATGTAATATAGCCAACAAGCCTGAAACATTTATAACATTATTACGTGAGACTCCTTTTTTATCTTTAAATGTCACTTCATAGTACTTAGAAAAAGTTAAAAGATTTTTTCCTGGTGAAATTTACATCATTTATTAAAATCATATAACCCAAAATGAATCTCAAAACATAAAATGATATGCTTTAATATAAATTTGTAAAAATCTTATATGTCATGAATAATATTTTTAAGTGGAAAGAGAATTACAACCTAGGAGAAAAAAAAACAC
>VMDO01024308.1:0-29995 GCA_007922755.1 Pedetes capensis
ATTGTCAGTGCTTCTCTGCTGTTCATAGGGTTTTCAATGGCAGATTGATTTTTGGGAGGGGGTTGCCAGGTCCTTCTCCCAAGCCTACAGCTTCTGGTGTTCCCAGGCGGTCTCCCATCCAGGTACTAACCAGGCCCGACCCTGCTTAGCTTCCGAGATCTGACGGGATCGGATGCCACAGGGCTACCGCTGCAGGCTCAAGCTGCCTAGAATATGTATATCATAAGCTTTTGGGGTCAGCTTGTGTCATGTCCATTTTTTTTTTTTTTTTTTGGCTTTGGCCTTTCTACTTGTGGGCAATGGGTGATTCCTCTTCCTGGTCCTCCTCCTCCTCCTCCTCCTCCTCCTCCTCCCCTTCTCTGCCTCCCCTGTCTCTTTCTCTTTCTTCTTTTCTTTTTTTCCTCTTCTTTTCTCTTTTCTTTTCTTTTGTTTTTGTTTTTGTTTTTGTTTTTGTTTTTTTGTTTTGTTTTTGTTTTTGAGATAGAGTCTTGCTATGCAGCCCAGGCTGGACTCAAACTCACGATCCTACTGCCTCAGCCCTCTGAGCGCACTGGGAGTACAGACTTACACCACCAGGCCCAACATGTGGTGAGTAATTTCTTACATCCACGTAGGATTTGATTAACAATATGTAAAGACAACCCAAGTTATTTCCCTCCGTAATTTTCCCTGAAAGGAGACAATGTATTTACTGTTCTCTGTTTCCCCTTAAGGAGAAGGTGAAATAGAGCCTGCAGCTCCTTCTTCCATTCCTGGCAGTGGCTCTCCAGACCTCCCCCTTCACTGCTCTTCTAACGACCATTCTCTCTCCATCTCCCAAAATACTCTCTCGAGATGACCTGCCTTCTAAGAGGGAATGCCCTCAACTCCCTGCCTATCTGCCAAGGCCTTGAGGTGGGATGGTGAGGGGCCGGAGTGGCTGGCATGGAGGAGAGAGAGGTCAGGGCTTGATAAGATGGGGTTTCATAGGTCACAGAAAGACTGTGGCCACAGCTCAATGGGATGGGATCCCATGAAAGATTTTGAGCAGGGAGGTGCTAATTTCTCATTTAAGAGTTCACACCTCACACTGGCTGCTCCCCTGAGTGAAGGTAGGAAGGAGACCAAAAGAGCAGCAGAAGACCCATTAGGCTGGACCAATTATTCAGGGGAGAAATAGTGGTGGCCATCACTAGGCCGGTCCCATGTATCCAATTGCTTGACGCCCATTTTCACTTGAATATTCCACAGATACCCAAATGCCATCATGTCAAACGGGACTCTCCCTGGAGCTGCCCTGTTTTGTTTTGGGGGAAACACTGTCCTTTGAGTTCCCTTAGCTTGAGACCTAGATGCTAGATTCCTCCCTCTTCCTTAACTCCTATGTTTGGCCACCAAAAGAGCCCATAGATTCTGCTTCTTGCCTGTCATTCTGTTCCATTACTTCTCTCTGTTCTCCTGGCCACTGCTTTAAGGCTACTCCCAGGACAATCACAGGAGTCTTCATTCTTATTTTCTCACTCAAAATCTCATACCTTTTTCTGCTCTAGTGTCTTCTCCAGGATGTTTCCTGAGTGATCTTTATATAATCTGAGAATAGCTGAACTTCTTTAAATCACACTTGGTAAAGCCCCACCCACACAATGAGACTCAGCTTTGAACACTGGCACATCTCCTTCCAAAATGCAATCCTACTATGAGAGCCTAGATGAACAATTTAACATTTGTTGAGAGTTTCATGGGATAGGAGGAGATGATTCCATCATATGCAGCTGAGCAATCTTCCTCAAGATGTTGTATAAGCACCTACCTATCCCCACAATCCTTTCCCCTTCCAAGAGCCTGACTCATATCCCCTTTAACCTGTTTAGCAAACCAAAGCTAACTTCACAGAAGTCAGACCTCAATAGTAGTTCCTTTCCCACCTCATCATTCCCACTGTCCCACTGCAGAGGGGGCATATCTCTGGATATCATGAATTGAATAAGAATAGTACTCAAATTTAAAAAATTTCCCCAATGAATGGCCAATATATACATGAAAAAATGCTCAACAATCTTATCCATCAGGGAAATGCAAATCAAACTACACTGAGATGCCATTTTACCCTAGTCATAAGGGCTAGCATCAAGAAAAGAAACAACAAATGTTGGCAAGGATTTGTGGGGAAAAGAACACTTTAACCTTATACACTACTGATGGGAATGTAAGTAGTCCAGCCACTATGGAAATCAGTATGGAGGTTTCTCAGAAAGCTAAAAATAGAGCTACCATATGATTCAGCTCTACCATTCTTTGGTATATGTCTGAAGGAATCTAAGTCAGCATACCACAGAGAAACCTGCATGTCCGTGTTGAATATGGCACTATTTACACTAGCCAAGATATGGGATCAGCCTAGATGCCCAGCAACAGATGAATGGATAAAGAAAATGTTGAATATATACACAATGGAGTATTATTCAGCCATAAAGAAGAATGAAATCATGCAGGAAAATGACCTGGAGACTATCATGTTAAGTGAAATAAAGCTGACTCAGAAAGACATATCTTGCATATTTTCTCATATGCAGAATCTACATTTAAAAAAGACATGAAAGTAGAAGAGGGATTATTTGGGAGGAGAAATCAGCAGGAGAGGGGACAAAGACAAGAGAAGGTGATGGGGAATGAATATAATCAAAGTAAATTGTATACATATATGAAAATGCTATAATAAAACCCATTATCTTGTACAAATAATATATGCTAAGAAAAAAATCTGGTGACTCAAAATCAAGATGGCATATTAGAAACAGTCTCCCTGTAACTCTATGAAGGAAAAATTCCAGAGTAACAAAGGAGAAACTGAAATCCCAGAAGAAAAAATAGAGAATGCACTGGAGGATATAATAAAGGTGTTAATATAACCAAATTCATGCATCAAAAGAGACTTCAGAACAGAAAGAACAAAAGAACATGCACCTACACACTAACCCTGGTGGGGGAAAGGGAGGATCGAACATCCCCTAAGAGGTAAATGCTTCGCTTGGGCAAAAAGAGCACCAGAACTTACAATTTCTAAATCCAGCTTGGAGATCTGAATTAACAGCAATGTCCCAATAGGAAAAGATCAACATCAGAGATAAAACAAAAACAAAACAAATCACAAAACAAAACAAAAAACAACTTTTAACATTTTTCCAAGTTCAGAGGACCACCCTCCTCCAAGAAAACTGAACTACTGGAGAGTGGGGAGAGGGGACTAAGTGCACACCAGAGTGCCAAAGGACACCCATCTGCAGACTCCACAAAACACTCACAGAAGGGAGGCAGCATCCAAAGTGCATGGTGCTGAGAAAATAGGGAAGTGTGCTCATGGTTTGTAAATGTGATTTTGGCAGCACATACAACCTCTGGCAGTAACAGTGTCTGAAGGGCATACATGCTGGGAAACTAGGGAAGTACATCTACACTTTGTAGACTCTATTTAGGCAACACTCACTGCTGCAGTGACAGTGGCAGTTGTGTCAGAAATCCTGAAGTGTGTATGTACCAAAAAACTAGGGTAGTGTACCTGCCTGCACTTAGTAAATTCAACTTGAGCTGCACCCACAGCCATGGTGATGGTGGTGGTGGCGGTGCCTGAATACCTGAAGTATGTACATGCTGAGAAACTAGGGAAACTGCATTTATACTTCATAAACTCAGCATCAGTGGCTTCTACCTTGGTGGGGACAGCAGTGCCTGAATGCATAAATTGTGTACATGCTGAGAAACTAAGAAAGTGAATCTGTATTTTGTCAACTCAATTTCAGTGATGCCTGTGACCATGTTGGCAGCATTGGCAGTGGTGCCTGAGAAACTATGGGGTGAGAAACTAGGAGTGAACACCTACAGAATTTAAACTTGACTTTGATAGTGGTTGGGACCACTGTTACAAATCTAACTGGACAACATGCAGCCAGCAGGCAGGTCTTCCTATGCAAGCCCTGGTTGATAGTCATTTAGACATGGCTGCTTGACAGTGGATAGGAATATAGATACTCAGGTGCATTCTTCTGTTTTTTCTTCAAATTTTATTTTCCTTTTCATTTTTCAATTTTTAATCTTTTTAATTTTATATTATCCTATCTAATTGATTTCAATTGTTTGAATGTTAGTTGAATCTAAATTTATTTGTTAAAAGAGAGAACTTTTATATTTGTATTTGTTATGCCTCTTACAATGTATACATAACCTTACATATATATTTCCAGTGTACAAGGAGATTTATATTTTCACCTGTTCTTTACATACCCAGTCTCCTTTCTGCCTGCCCCTTTCCCTTACTTCTACCCAATCTTGTTCTCCTCCTAGTCTCTTTATTACCCTCCACCTGATTTTCACCCTTCTACTATTGATATCTTTACTAAAATTAAACTTACTCTATATTCTCATTATCATTTCATTTCCTAACTTCTTAAGGATTAGCTGGCTTCAAATTAGTCTAATTGTAATTGTAAATCTGGTTTTGGTCAGAGTTGTTACTGTAGCAACAGATTTCTTTGTTTACTCTGAGTGATGCTAGGATCAAATATTAAGAAAAAACTGTACACCAAGAAGGCCTCCATATAAAATAAGAAGAGACAATAACCCTAACAAATGCAAAAAACTCAATACAGAAATACAAGAAATATGAAAAAGCAAGATGACTTGACTCCTCCAAATGACCACAACTTCTCAATAACTGAAACCAAAGATAGTGAAACACTTGAAATACCAAAGAATTCAAAAGTCTGCTTGTAAAAATGATAAGATATCAAAGAAAACACAACTAAGCAGACAGATGAAAAAACTAAGTCAATTCAGGTACTTAACAAAAATATATGTAACAAGAGAAAAATTCAGCAAAGAAATTGTGATCTTGAAAAAATCCAACAGAAATGTTGGAAATGAAAAACACAATAAAACAAATAAAAATCACAATGGAAAGTAACACTAGTAGACTGGGTCAAGCAGAAGAAAGAATATCAGGGATGGAAGACAAAATAGAAGAAATAGTACACTCAGACACCAATACAGAAAAAAGGGAATATGACCACAACTTCTAAGAACTATGGGACAAGATGAAGATATATAACCTAAGGAGCCATGGTGTAGATGAAGGAGCCGAGACTAAAACTAAAGGCATAGAAAATCTGTTCAATGAAAAAATAGCAGGAATTTCCCCAAATCTAGGGAAATAGATACCCAAATAATAGAGGCATCCAGAACCCCTATTGGCCTGACTGGAAAAGATCCTCTCTATATCACATTATAGTTGAAATGCTAAAACTACAAACAAAAGGAACAGTTTTAAAGGCTTCAAGAGAAAAACATCAGTATGCTTACAAAGCAAATCCATCAGAATAACATCAGGCCTCTTACTGGTAACTCTAAAAACAAGGGATGCATGGAATGATATATTTTAGACTGTGCAAGGAACTAGCTTCCAACCAATATTCACATCCAGAAAAGTTATCCTTTAAAATAGATGGAGAAATGAAGACTTTCCAAGGTAAACACAAACTTAAACAATTCACAACCACCAAACCAGCATTGCAGAAGGTACCTAAAGGAATCCTAAACACAAAGAAAGAAGAAAGATAGACACAAATACAAGAATTCAAGAATGAATAAGTCCCATGAGAGAAATACATGAACAAATGAAAGTTAAGAAAGAAGCAAGGATATTTAACTTAGTAAACGAGCAAACCCCTGGTATGAACAGGGGAGAAAGTAAAGAAAATCAACACTCAAACCAACTAGAGAAACAACAAAATTACCCAAACCCCCAAATTCCTCTCTGTAATAACATTAGATATATATGGTCTTAATGCTCCACTTAAAAGACATAGACTAGCCAATTGGATTAAGAAACAAGACCCCAATATTTGCTGTCTTTAAGAGATACACCTCACTCAAAAAGACACACACAGACTGAAATTGAAAGGATGGGAAATGATTTGCCAAACATGTGAAAGCCAAGAAAAAGAAGAGATTGCTACACTAATATCTGATAAAGTTGACTTCAGCCCAAAATTAATTAGAGGAGACAAAGAAAGTCACTACATACTAATAAAGGAAATAATAAATCAAGAAGACATAATAATTATAAATATGCACAAAACACTGGCATACATAATTTCATAAAATGAAAATTACATAAAGGAACAGATAGGTCCAGATAGAATAATAATGTACCCTTAAGTACCCTACTCTCATCAATGGCCATATCATCCAAACAAAAAACCAACAAAGAAAACTTAGAGTTAAACAACACAATAGGCTAACTTAACAGACATTAACAGAATATTTTCATCCAACAGATGTAGAATACACATCCTTCTTAGGACCACATGGAACTTTTTCTAAAATAGACTGCATTTTAGCTCACAAAACTAGCCTTAAGAAATACAAGAATACTGAAATCATTCCTTATATCTTATCAGATCACAATGGAATAAAACTAGAAATCAATAGCTAGAAAGACTATAAAAATATTACAAATACTTGGAAATTGAACAACACACTTTTGAACAATCAATGGGTCATTTAAGAAATCTGAGAGGAAAGCTAAAAATTTTTGAATTCAAATGAAAATGACAACACAACCTTTCAGAATCTTTGGAACATAGCAAACAGTTCTATGAAGGAAATTCATAGTTCTGAGTACTTACATCAAAAAAATCAACCAAAGCTCAAATCAATAACTTAATGATACATCTTAAGACATTAGAAAAACAACAGCAAGCCAACCCTAAAACTTGTTATTGTTGGTAGGTACCATTGAGTTACATCTGACCCATGGCCACCCTATGTACAATAGAATGAAACACTACCTGACACTGTGCCATGCCCAGCAGTATGTCTGACAGTGCTTCTCTGCTATTCGTAGGGTTTTCAATGGTTGATTGTTTCAGGAGTGGGTTGCCAGGTCCTTCTCTCAGGCCTACAGCACCTAGTATCCCCAGGTAGTCTCCCAATGCAGCTTAGCTTCTGAGAGCAGTCAGGATCAGATGCCAAGGTAGTATGGCTGTAGAATCTCAAAACTAGTAGACAAAAAGAAATAATAAAGATTGAGGCGGAAATCAATGAAATGGAAACTAGAAGGTCAATACAAAGAATCAATAAAACAGAGAGTTGGTTCTTTGAAAAGATAAAAATCGACAAACCTTAGCCAAATGAACCATGAGAAAGAGAGAGAAGATCTAGATGAATAAAATTAGAGATGAAAAGTTGTCATTACAATGATACTGATGAAATACAGAGGATCATCAGGGATTACTTTTTAGAACTAGTGCTCCCTAAAAGAGGTAAATACAGAATAAGTGGATAAATTCCATTTGAACTACCAAAATTAAATTGAGAACATATAAATAATGTAACTAGACCTATAATAAGTAATGAATTTGAGGAAGTAATAAAGACCCTCCAAACAAAGAAAAGCCCAGGCAGGCCCTGATGGATTCATAGCTGAATTCTATCAAACTTTTAAAGAAGAATTAATACCTGTTCTCCTTAAACTATTCCATAACTAGAAAGGGAAGGAATACTCCCAAACTCATTCTATGAAGCCAGCATCACCCTGATACTAAAACCAGATAAGGACACAACAAAAAAGAAAAGCATAAGCCAGTTTCTCTGATGAACACAGACACAAAAATCCTCAATAAAATCCTTATAAACTGAGTACAGCAACATATAAAAAGATCATACACCATAATCAAATGGACTTCATTCTAGAGATGCATGGTTGTTTCAACATATGCAAATCAATAAATGTAATACAAGAAATCAATAGACTTGGAGACAGAAATCATATGATCACCTCAATAGATGCAGAAAAAGCCTTTGACAAAGTTCAGCATCCCTCCATGATAAAAGTCCGGAAGAAACTAGGAATAGAAGGAACATATCTCATCATCATAAAGGCTATATGCAATGATCCTATAGCCAACATTATAACTAAATGGGGAAAAACTGAAAGCATTCCCTCTAAAATCAGGAATGGGACAAATGTCCACTCTCTTCACTCTTATTCAATACAGTGATTGACATTCTAGCGAAAGCAATAAGGCAAGAGAAATAAAACAGGTACAAATAGGGAATGAAGAACTCAAATTATCCCTATTTTAGATGGCACAATCCTATTGTTATAAAACCCTAAAGACTCCACCAGAAAACTCTTAGATCTGATAAGAACCATCAGCAAAGCAGCAGGTTACAATACCAATATTCAAAAGTCTGAAGCATTCCTATATACTAATAATGAACATGATGAGAAAGAAATCAACACAACAATCCCATTCACAATAGCCTCAAAAGATATCTAAGAACAAATCTAACCAAGCAATGTAAAGATTTATACAATGAAAACTTCAAACATTGAAGAAACAAACTGAAGAAGACACTAGAGATAGGAAAGGCCTTCATTGTTCATGGATTGGAAGAATCAACATTGTGAAAATGGCTATACTACTGAAAGTGATCTACATATTCAATGCAATCCCTCATTTCTACTTATATTTACCCTTCTTAGTTAAGTTTAATTGTTCGTTTTTATATATCTACTTATGTATAGCAAGAAGAGATGCATGATCCAGGCATGGGGCACTTGCCTGTAGTCTCAGCTACCCAGGAAACTAAGAAGTGAGGACAATAAAAATTCCAACAATATACTACACAGAAATAAAAAAAAACAATTCTAAAAATCATATAGATGCACAAAACCTTGAATAGCCAAAGCAATCCTAAGCAATACAGGAGACACCACAATACCTGACATCAAGGTTATATTATAAGACCTTGGTAACAAAAACAGCTTGGTACTGGTGTAAAAGCAGGCACGAAGATCAACGGAACAGGATAGAAAACCCAAAAATAAACCTAAAGGGATACAGCCACCTGATCTTTGACAAAGGTGCCACAAACATACATCAGAGAAAAAGTAGCCTCTTCAACAAATGGTGCTGGGAAAACTGGATATCCACATGTAGAAACATGAAGACAGATCCATCTCTCTCACCCTGTACAAAAATCAATTCATAGTAGATCAAAGATCTTGATGTATAACTTGAAACTTTGAAAAGACTAGAAAAAAAACAGGGAACACACTTTGACATGTAGGCATAGACAAATACTTTCTTTTTTTCTTTAAGTTTTTCATCTCAGGTCTTTTATCACAGCAGTGGAAACCTAACTAAGACAGCCACTAATATCTTTAGAGTTATAAGAAATATATAACCAGAGCCAGCCACAGTGGCATATACCTGTAATCCCAGCACTTTGGGAGACCAAGGCAGGAGTATTTGGAGTGGGAGTCCAGACTCAGCTACACAGTGAGACCCTGTCTCAAAACCAAACAAAAAGAATGGGAATTGGACTTGGGCACATTGGCATGTGCCTACTTTCCCAGTTACTTGGGAGACTGAGGCTGGTAGACCACTTGAGCCCGGGAGTTTGATACCAACCCAGGCAACATAGAAAGAGCCAATCTCAAAAACGAAAAAACAAAACACAAACAAAATACAAAAACAAACAAAAAAAGTTGTGGTACTGGGGATTGAACCTAGGGCCTCTCATAGGCTAGGCAAGTGTTCTACCATTAAGGTACATTCCAAGATCCAACTTTTGAGATCTTAAAGGTCTGAAAATATTTTTGTCTCTCTGTCTTTCTTTTTTCTTTTCTTTTCTTCTTTCTTCCTTTCTTCTTTCTTTCTTTCTTTCTTTCTCTCTTTCTTCTTTCTTTCTCTTTCTCTCTCTTTTTCTTTCTTCTTTCTCTCCTTTCTTTTTCTTTCTCTTTTTTCTTTTTCTTTCTTTCTTTTTTCTTTCTCTTTCTTTTTTCTTTCTCTCTCTCTCCCTCCCTCCCTCCCTTCCTTCCTTTCTTTCTTTCTTTCTTTCTTTCTTTCTTTCTTTCTTTCTTTCTTTCTTTCTTTCTTTCTCTTTTTTTAACATGGGGTCTCACTATAGTGCTCAGGCTCCTCTCAAACTCCTGGGCTCAAGGAATCCTCACTTCTTAGTCTCCTGAGTAGCTGGGAATACATGCAAGTACCCCATGCCTGGCTCATGCCTCTTTTCTTACTATACATAAGCAGATATATAAAAATGAATAATTCAACTTAGTTAAGAAGGGAAAATATAAGCAGAGTAGAAAGAAGGAGGGAGGGGACTAGCGAAGGGAAGCAAAGATTGTGGAAAGTGGGAAGGGAAGGGGAAACAACGTAAAAGGATAAAGGGGGAGAGGATAATCTCAAAGTAAATGATGGAACTTCATGAGCACATGGGAAAAAATAGGGGAAAATAACCCATAAATGCATATGGGTTTTACTACAGATTAATGAAAAGATCCCATAAACTTTGTAAGTTGGTGAAAGTGTAACCAAAAGTGATATAATAGTTGCACAATAGAAAAAGCAAATGCTGTATTACTCTGTACCCCACCAACATTTACCAATAAAGGGAAAAAAGTAGGACAAACAAACAAACAAACAAATAAATAAAAGAAGCTATGGAAAGGTGTGCCTCACTGAAGTATAGATCGAGAAAGAGGAAGACATGAAACACAGATGGGAGGAAATCCCCAGATGACAGCTGTGCCCACATGGGTGTAACTAGCCCACGGAGGGTAAGCCTGCTCCAAGATCCTCTTAGCCATTAAACCTGCTTTTAGCCTGAGTGAGCCTGGACCAGGTTCTTATCTGAGCTGTCTGTCTTGATCACGTATTGGCAATGTTTCTGCTTCTTCATCTAAAGACAGTCTTTTACAGAGCAGCCCTTTCTGGCTGACCAAACTTCAGATGGTCCATCCTACATCCAGTAACTGGGTGGATCCCAATCACTCATATTTCCTAGGAGCCACTGCAGACAGAGGAAATTTCTTGTACACTCTTAAACTGGACTAAAGCTAGACTATGACTCAGAGATTCTGTTCGCTGTATTTCTTCCAATAGCCTTCAACAAATGATGATGATATTGCCCTTTCCTTATACAAGCAATTGTGTGATTGCTGTACAGTTTTCAAAACTAAATAACATATACTTTTTAAAGGGCTATATACACAAATGGTGGGGCTTTGGGCAAAGGCAAGTGAATTGTGGGCACAGAAACAAGATGGTAGTTGCCTCTGGGGAGAAAGATAGAATGTTGGCAAGTGCTTTCTTAAAAGGACTCCAATGTCCCAGGAAATAGTGCCAAGAAATGATAGATGGGATTACATGAATTAAAAAGTTCTGCACAGCAATGGAAACAAGCAATAGAGTGAAGGGATAGCCCACAGAATGGGAGAAAATTTTTGCTACAATTATACAGTTGACAGAGGATTAATATCTAGGATATATAAAGAACTCATCTACAGCCATACCAACCTGGCTTCTAATCTTGTCAAATCTCAGAAGTTAAGCAGTGTCAGCTTTATTAGTACTTGGATGGTAGACTTTCTGGGAATACTGGGTGTTGTAGGTTTAGGAGAAGGACCTGGCATTCCACTCCTGAAATAATCAGCCATTGAAAACCCAATGAATAGCAGAGAAGTACTGACATAGTGCCAGGCATGGAACAGTGACAGGGGAGGTTTTGTTCTGTTGTGCATCAGAGCACTATGAGTTGGACCCAACTCAATAGCACCTAACAACAATAACAATGAAGAACTCAAAAACTTAAATACCAAAAAAACACAAATAATCCAGTCAATAAGTGAGCAATAGAACTGTACAGATAGTTCTCAAAAGAAGAAATACAAATGGCCAGTAAATACATGAACAAATGTTCAACATCCTTAGTTGTCAGGGAAATACAAATCAAAACCACACTGAGATTCCATCTCACCCCAGTCAGAGCAGCTAGCATCAACAAAACAAACAATAATAAATGCTGGTAGGGTTTGGAGCAAAAGGAATACTTTTACACTGCTGATGGGGCTGTAAACTTGTATAACCATTACAGAAATAAGTATGGTGGTTCCTCAGAAAACTAAAAATAGAACTCCCATAAGATCCATCTATAGCACTCCTGGGTATATGCCTAGAGGAAGATAAGTCACACACACACACACACACACAAACACACACACACACACACACACACGCACACACACATTGTATGTATCTAAGATTGGAAAATACAAGAGGACTTATCTGAAGAAGGGAGGGAATAGTTGGGGGGAGGGGTAGCAAATTAGGGAGTAGTAATGGAGAGAACAAGTACAAAGGACCTGATGCAATTTTATGAAAATCCCCTAATGAAACTCATTTTACTCTATGCAAATTTAATGATAATAATAATAAACAACATTTAAAAGTTCCCCCAAACAAAAAACCCTGCTCTGAAGGCCCAGATAGGTGCAGGCACTCCAGCCTGGCTGCCCTTCCCTCTTCCTCCCTGCGTGTCACAAGCACCGAGTAAAGCACTGACATTTTCAGGGGCAGGCCGAGTTCTCTGAGCCTATGCCCACTGTGCTGCCGATTCCTCCAGCACTTCCTCCAGCACACCCTTCCCTCTGCTTGTGCTTCAGAATGTGACTCAGATGCCCCTCATCCAGGAAGCCACCTCCTACCTGCTGGCTGCTTAGGGTCCTGCACAATTGTCAGAAGCTTGTGCACTTGGGGGGCTGTCCTAGCTAGTTCATGAGCTGTGTGAGAACAGAAATGGTGTCACCTCTACCACTTGGTCCTCTGTGCCTGGCACAGGTTTGGGCCACAAAAGAGTGAATGAGGCATGGGGAGAACCAGCTGGCAGATCATAGCTGACACAGACATTCAAACAAAGACACTGTTCTAAAATGGCTGAAATGATCTTGTGTTGTATGTATGTATGTATGTATGTATGAATGTATGTATGTATGTATGTATGAATGTATGTATGTATGTATGTATGTATTTTTGAGACAGGATCTCACTATGTAGCCCAGACAGGTCTCAAACTTGAGATCCTTCTGAGTGCTGGTATTACATGTGTGCATCACCATGCCCAGCTGATCCTGTTTTAAAAAGCCACCATTGGCATTGTAAAAAGTGAAGCATAGATTGTTCCAGTGGCACCTAGTAAAATAGACAGCTGTGCAGAATTGCAAAGCCAGAAGTAGCTGGTTTGCCATGTTGCAAATACTGACCCCACCCAGCAAGAACAGACTGTGTGGGCTGTAGCAGCCTCTCAGCGAGACCATGAACTTTTCTGGGTAATGCATGAAATTTGAAGGTTTGAGATCATGTGTTTTGATAGGAAAAATAGTTTTAAAACATTGACTTGTGATAGCGATATTCTTATGCATTATGCTGGCCATTTCTTACTCTCTATAATAGAAAGCAAAAGTAACAGTGTCTAGAAAATTTGGGGACTGAATTGGCTTTTCTTATTATTTTGTTCTCTTACAGGTAAGACATAAATTCTGGTAATATTGTTGATCAAGAACAGATAAGATCCTAGAAATTTGGGGTAAATGATCTTCATGTTATTCCAATATGCTGTCAAATGAGTGAACTAATGCAAATTCAGGATGTGAACAATTGCTGATTCCACTGAAGACCTCTATTCTGGAGAGGAAATTCTTGGCACACCATAATTCTTAATATCTTCTCTAAAGATTTCTTACCTCCTCAAATTATTCATGCTTTAGTTTCCTCCTTACTACTTTCTTCAATTGTTGTCTTCACTCAGATCCAGCTTCCTAATTTATAGGGCCCTGTGTAAAAGCTATTAAGAACTTCAAGGTGACCACAGAAGAGCATGAAACCAAGTGTTGTTTGTTGGGTGCCATCAAACTGGATCTGATGCATAGCAACACTATGTACAACAGAAACACTACCCAACACTGTGCTATACACATGATCTTTTTATGTTTGAGCCCATTGTTGCAGACACTATGTTTCTTCTCATTGTGAGTCATGCCACATCAGCCAAAGGAGATACCAGGGGCTTTACTCCATTCCCTGCTTTGAGGAGGCAACTCTTCCCCAGTCATTTCTTGAATACCTTCCAGCCTGAGGGGCTCATTTTCTGGCACTGTATTTGACAGTGCTTCTCTGCTATTGGATTTTCAATGGCTAATTGTTTTGAGATTGGGCTGCCAGGTCCTCCAAGTGTAGGGCCCTTCTAAATGCAGAGTGTTGTGTGTCTCCACAACTTGTGTGTCCATGAAACTAGCCAGCTCTGCCTTCAATCATTTCACACATTTTCTGAAAGAATTTCTACATGCCAGGCTCTATGCTCAGCACTGGAGATCAAATAGGAATGAGACATGGTGGTGCTCTGTAATGATAGTACTAACAATAAATACAGTGATGATAATGGCAATGAAGACAAATCTAGCAAACATCATTGAGCACGTACGTGCCAGACACTGCACAAAATGCTTTATAGGAATCACCTCTATTATTCTTTTCACTGTTTTAAGAGGTGGAAGCTCTCTCATAGAGGCTAAATGACCTATTTGATGTTAATAGCAACTTGGCAGTGGAATTGATATCATGATTTGAGTTTAAAATGTCCCTCAAAGGCCATTTTTTTGAACATTGGGTCCCCAGCTGGTGGTGCTGTCCTGGGAGGTTATGGAACTTTGAGAGGTAAATCTTTGTTGTTATTAGATGCCATCAAGTTGAGTCCAACTCATAGTGACTCTATGTACAACAGAAAAACACACTACCAGACATTGTGCCATACCCAGCACTATTGTTAGTGCTTCTCTGCTATTCATAGGGTTTTCAATGGCTAATTATTTCAGAATTGTATTGGGAGTGG
Source organism: Pedetes capensis (assembly GCA_007922755.1). Lineage (NCBI taxonomy): Eukaryota > Metazoa > Chordata > Mammalia > Rodentia > Pedetidae > Pedetes > Pedetes capensis. Next base: position 14,713 of record VMDO01024308.1, read on the forward strand.
GCTGCCAGGTCCTTCTCCCATTTTTGCGGTGCTGTGGATTAAACCAATGGCCTCCAACTGCGCAGAGAAAGGACTCTACGAACCGAGCTAAATCCCAGCCCACAACAAAGAAATACAGATGCTTTACCAAGGACTTTCTGGAAGAGTTTATGTTAGAAACAGCTTAAAATGTGCAAGTTGTTTGGGTGGGAAAGGGTGTAAAATTCAAATGATACCTAGGCAGCAGCTACTGCTGGAAACACCCAACTGGATGGTTGGTGTCTGGGAGTTGAGAGGAAAGCTACTTTCATTGAAAAATAGCATGGGTCGTGGGATTTTCACATTCTAGTGGCATGATGATTTTTCTTCTTGCCTTGCTTCAGCCAAATGAAAGAAAGGGAAGAAGAATGAGAGAGACCCAGGGAGGGGACACTTTACCATCCTTCTGATGGCTCTTTGTCATGTCTAAGGAAGAAGACTGGGATGCAGAGAAGTCCCCAGTAACCACAGGAAGTGGCTCAGAGGGGCTTTTGATGTGTACTGCTCTGAGTCCTCAGTGCTCTGAGTACTGCTCTGATGAACCCCTAGGCGTGTTTTAGATCCCATGTTCGATGAGATTTGATTCCATGAGAAAATATAGGGTGCATTAGAAAGGGGCTGTGACATTACGGTCATGTGCCACATAATGATGTTTCTGTCAACACCAGACATATACAATGAGGGTCCCTTAAGATTATAATGGAGCTGGAAAATCCCTCTCATTTAGCAACATCATGCCTACAGCCATGTCATCCTGGTGTCCAATCCCATCAGATCTCAAAAGCTAAGCAGAGTCAGGTCTGATTAGTACTTGGATGGGAGATTGCCTAGGAATACTAGGTTCTGTAGGCTTCGGAGAAGGACCTGGCTACCCACTCCGGACACAATCAGCCATTGAGAACCCTATGAATAGCAGAGAAGCACGGATGTAGTGCCAGGCATGGCACGGTGTTGGGTAATGTTTTGTTCTGTTGTACATAGGGTTGCTATGAGTTGGATTCGACTTGGTAGCACCTAAAACAACAGTGACATTGTAGCCATGGTTATGTTGTAGCACAATGCATTCATCCCTCTTTGTGGTGACACTGGTGTAAACAAACCTGCTACATTACCAGTTACCTGAAAGTATAGCACATAATTGACAGCTGTACCACCCTGGCATCCAACCCTATCAGATCTTGGAAGCTAAGCAGGGTCAGGCCTGGTTAGTACTGGGATGGGGGACCGCCTGGGAACACCAGGTGCTGTAGGCTTGGGAGAAGGACCTGTAACCCACCCCCAAAAATCAATCAGCCATTGAAAACCCTACGAATAGCAGATAAGCACTGAGATAGTGCTGGGCATGGCACAGTGTGGAGGAGTGTTTTGTTCTATTGTACATAGGGTCATCATGAATTGGACCCGACTCCATGGCACCTAACAACATAGCATAAAAGATTATATACATATAAAAGATTATATGTAATCTTATAATATTTGATGATGATAATAAATAAATGCTCATGTTTTACATATTTATATTTACATATTATTATATATAAGATTATATGTAATCTTATAATATTTGATGATGATAATAAATAAATGCCTGTAGCCATAGCCCTGTGGCATTTGATCCCGTCAGATCTCCGAAGCTAAGCAGGGTCGGGCCTGGTTAGTACCTGGATGGGAGACCGCCTGGGAACACCAGAAGCTGTAGGCTTGGGAGAAGGACCTGGCAACCCCCTCGCAAAACTCAATCTGCCATTGAAAACCCTGTGAACAGCAGAGAAGCATTGACAATAGTGTTTCCCCTGTTGTACAGAGGGTCGCTATGAGTCGGATACCGACTCGATGGCACCTAACAACAACAACAACAACAAATAAATAAATGCTCATGTTTTACATATTTACTATACTATACTTTTAAATTATTATTATTATTTTTTTGCTGGTACTGGGAGCTTGAACCCAGGGCCTCATGCTTGCATGCTTTGTAAATGATGTATCCCTGAGCTACTCTCCCAGTCCATTTGTTTGCTTTTTATTTTGAGAAATAAAATCTCCACACTTTGTTTCATGCACAAAATTATTAAAAATATTGTGTAAAATTACCTTTGGCCTATGTGTATAAGGTAAACATGAAAAAATAATTAAATTTCATTTTAAAACTGAGGTCCTACCTTCCAAAATATGGGAATATGTATATGCAGCTATTCCAAAATCTGGAAAAATCAGTTTGAAATCTGAAACACTTCCGGTTTGAAACATTTCAGATAAGGGATATTCAACCTGCATGTGTAATTAAATAGGGAAGAATGGAAATTTTGTAGGCAAATTCTTATCTTTGTAAGCTTTATGATCAAGGCTCCCTTAAGAGACCAGAGTTTCAGGCTTTTGACTATTCTTTATATGACAAATTCTTGGGAATATTGGTGACGTCACTCTTACTTCCTGTCTAAAGTTCTTAACTCTGTGTATACCTCAGAACCAATACTTTCCCCTCTTTTCTCCCCATCTTCAGCCTCTCCTATCTTATTTACACATCGTTCAGACTTCTTAAAATGCCACTGTTTTTAATTTTTTCTCTTTTTTCCTCCCCCCTTCCTCCTCCTCCTCCTCTTCCCCTTCCCCCTCCTCTCCTTCTTCTTCTCCTTCTCCTTCTTCTTCTTCTTTCTCTTTCTTTTTCTCTTTCCTTCTTTCTCCTCCCCCCCCTCCTCCTCTTCTTCTCCTCCTCCTCCTCCTTCTTCTTCTGGCAGCAGTGTCTCTCTAGGTATCTCAGGTTGGTCTGGAACTGGTTATCCTCCTGCTTCTGGCTCCCAAGTGCTGGAATCACAGGCAGGCACCTCCATGCCTGGCCCTAAAATACCACTTTTACTCCATCTCATCAACACCAGCATATGCTGCCATTCCTATAAAGGGAGTCAGGCTGAGCTCTTTATGTTGTGGCCTGGCCTTCCCGTGTTGTTCATTCAAAACAGTTACATCTAGTCCCAGTACAGGAATCCAGGCCTCAAGATCTTCTAGACACCTCATGAGCTCACTTAGGCCTTGCTGGTTGTCCTTAGGCATTCATGGGGTCCTCTTTACTTCCTGCCTTCCTGCCTTCCTTCCTCTTTTTTCTTTCCTTTCCTTTCTTTTTCTTTTCTATTCTATTCTTTTCTTTTCTCTTCTTTCTTTCACAATTGAACCACACCCAGGAGGTTGACTGACTTGTTTGTTGGAGAGGGCTAAAGTGTGGGAGGATCAGAGTTTCGTTTTGTTTTGTTTTCTTTTCTTTTCTTTCTTTTCTTTTATTTTTGCAATGCCTGGGGGATTGAACCCAGGGCCTCGCACTTGCATGTTTTGCAAGTGCCGTACCACTGAGCTGCACCCCCAGCCCATTTTTTCTTTTTATTTTGAGACAAAGTCTTGGTAGGTTATGTAGGCTGCCTCTGGCCTCGATCTTGCAATCCTCCTGTCTCTGCCTCCCCAGTCACTGGGTTAGCAGCACCTGGTTAGCAGAGTTTCTTTTAGAATAGGGCGAGATGCTCACACATCACATGCGTGTAGTTACTCCAGCGGCTGTGATATCCTGCAGATGTTTTCCCTAAGCTAGTGCCTCTGGCATGGGCTTTCAGCTCAAGGCAGGGCTCTTGCTTGTCCTGACTTCACTTCAAAGAGTTAGGAAGACTCTTAAGGTTCCAGCTTTCACCATCAGATCTATTGAATCCTCTGAACCTCTACTGTGTCCGGGGGCAGTTTTTGTTACATGCCACAACCTATAAATCCCCCAGATCTTGCCTGGGATGTACAATTTCTCTTTGCTTTCCAAATGTCCCTTCTTTGCAAATTCAGACCTGATGAGTCTGGTTCAGGCTCTCCATGTGCGTGTCTCCCTGACCAGATTGGCCACATGGCTTAACTCTGGCTCCAAATTCCTACAGCAGATCAGTCCATCTGATAAGCTCAATGTGCTGAGCATGAGACTCCATGGGAAAAGGACCTGGGTTGGAGTTAGAATGACCTGGGGTTCAGTTTCTGTCTCCTACTGTGTGGCCACAGACATGTCGCTGAGTTCAGCAGATAATTAGAGCACCAATAACACACAGGTAGTTGTGGTAAGGTTCAAAAATGGGATAGCTGTGCAAATCACCCAGCAAGGGAACAGGCTCAGTAGCTGTTTAATAAACTAAAACAAATGGTGAACCATGGCACATACCTGTAATCCTAGCCAAGGCAGGACGATTGCAGGTTTGAGGTTAGAGGCAGTCTGCACAGCTTAGTGAGAACTCATCTCAAAATGAAAAATTTTTAAAAAGGTGCTTGGGGGTGTAGCTCAGTGGTAAAGTACTTGCCTAGCATGTGCAAGGACCTGGGTTCAACCCCTAGTACTGCTGTGGGAAAAAAAAAGTAGATAGATGAAAGCTATCCTATTACATAACTGATTTCCTTATTGTGGTTTCAATCTGCTACATGCATACTGCCAAATTGTCCCTCAGAAAGATTATACTGATTGGTGCTTTCTGCAGCTGTGAGTGGATGCCCATTTCATTGTGGTCTTTGCCAACAATAACCACTGTTTTTATTTTATTTTATTTTTTTTGGCAATTTGAAAATGATGCCTCACTGTTGCTATAGTTAGCATTTATTGAATTACAAGTAAAGTATTTCTTTCATAGGTATTTGAAATAGTTTTGAATATGGTAGGGCTTTTATAGTTATTTTCTTTTCTGTTTTTCTAGAAAACTTTGTACATGTTTTTTTCTTTTCAGATGGCTATCTTTCCTCCAAATTCTGTCCTCTTCCTCTTCCTTGGCAATAGGACTGTGACATAGCATGTCAGTGCCCTGGTGCACTACATTTCCAACATTCCTTGTGGGAAGTTATGGCCGTGTGGTCAAATTATTTCTAATGGATACAAGTGGCAGTGATGCATCCAAGTAGAACAGCAATGACAGCAACATGACAGCCCCATATTGAGGATGGTGACTCTGTGCTAGGATTGCCTGTCCTGGACTATTGTGTGAGCAAGATTTAGCATCTGTCGTGTTTGAGACAACTGCAATATCCTTTACCATAATGCACATTTATAACATACTTACATCTTTATTTCTTCTTAATCAAATTCTTGTCCCTAATGGAACTATGGGTAGAATCCTAGCTTTCATCATCACTGTAGCCCAATAGCATGAAGTAAGTGTACAAGGCATACAAATCGAACTAACAAAAGAATGAGTTGCATGTTGACTTGAACAGACCATTGCTGCCTCTTCCACTTCGGTTCTCAGAGATGTTTGTTCCCATTATCGGGGGAGGAAGAAAATGAAACCTATGTGTGAAATACCTGTTAACACTCAAGCCACTTCCGCATATAAAATGTAATCCATTTTCTTATCTGATAAGACAGAGATCAGAAGGTGCTGATTTTACCCCTTCTTGACCTCTCAGGTGACGAAGAGGAAAATGGTTCTGGATGATTGTTCAGCATGGTGTGACCGTTAACACTTCAAACGGAGTTCATGTGAAACTTCAGGCCTCCTGCCTAGAGAAGAGTAATTTTTTATCCCACACTAGAAGTTAAATGGGCCCAGTGAGATCCGAAGAGCTTAACAAATCCTCCGCTTTGTCACAGTGAAGACCTTTGCCTAATGCAAGGTCTTATCCCACAGATTGCTGGCGGCCAGAAGATAGCCCGGTTAATCTAAGCTGCTCCCACTTCCCCACAGTGCTCACTGAACTGGGTTTTTTGTCTGTGAATAAAATGGTCCAGATCTGGGTTGGTTGCCATGGTAACTGTATCAGGAGCCTCTGGGCTCTCCAACTTCCTCCACTGACAGCTCCTGTACAGTGGAGCCCCCGTGGGGTATGGGTGCCTCTGTCCCCAACAGAGGGTGTACGGAATCATCTTCCCAAGAAAGCTAAGTTCATTAAGAAAAGTCAGGTCAGTTTTTAAGGGAAAGGGCTTCCTGGTTACCTCTTCTGGTAATGGCCCTCTGGTCACATCTGGCTTGCCTCATTATGATCTTAGGAACCCTCATTCATTAGTTCCGTAACCCAGTTCCCTCAGGATCAGGGGACACTGGGCTTTGATTTCCTCATCTTCACCCAGTAGCAGTTAAGTCTGAGTCTGGGATTTATTCATTGGTTTGAAATGATAAGGCAAGCCACATGGAGGCAAATTCCTGTTTCCTGGGATTCAGGGATAGCATCTGGTAGCTGTCTGGAGGTGAGAAATGTGGCTGGGCTCCATGGCTCTTTCCCAGGGTTCAACCTGATGCACACAGAGGGCAGGATGGAGGGACAGCTGGGCCCTTGCCTCAGTCTTCATGTACTAATGGATGGCTCAGCTCGCCAAGGTGGTCCAAGGAAGGTGAAATTGGCACTGCTGATCTAGGTTAGTGTCCAAGGAGATGTATTCACTTTTCTTATTCCAAACACCAGCCTATTTCTGTATGCCTGAATATCTATGTGTTGTTACTGTTAGGTGCAGTCTAGTTGGATGGAGCTGACAAGGACCCTAAGTACAGCAGGACAAAACACTACCCTAAACTGTGCCATGCACATGATTTTTTTCATGTTTGAACTTGTTGTTGCAGCCATTATGTTTCTTCTCATTTTGAGTCATGCCACATCAGCAAAAAGCAGTCTCAGGGGCTTTACTCCATTCCCATCATTAAGGTCGATTCTGCTTTGAGGAGGCAACTCTTCCCCAATCATTTCTTAAATGATGCCTTCCAACTGGGGGGCTCATTTTCCATCACTGTATTTGACAGTGCTTCCTTCTATACATAGGCTTTTCAATGCCTCAGTATTTAGCAGTGGGCAGCCAAGTCCTTTTTCTTAGTCTGTCTTAGTCTGGAAGCTTAGCTGAAACCTGTCTACCATGGGTGGCCTTGCTGGTATCTGAAATACTAGTGGCATAGCTTTCAGCATCACAGCAACATGCAAGCCCCCACAGCATGACAAGCTGAAGGACATGTGTCCGGGGCGGAGGGGAATATCTATATACCATTACTTAAATGGTAATTATCTGTGTGCCATATACTTCTACCACAGGATCTTTGCACACACTTCCCTTCTGATTGCTATCTGCTTCTCTCTTCTCCTCGTTTGTTCTTAGACATCTTTCAGATATTAATCTAATAATAATAATAATAATAATAATAATAATAATAATAATAAAACACTGGTGATGTGATGATTTCTTCAAGGCCCATCTCCTTTACTAGCCTGTGATGTCCATAAGAACAGGGTGTAGGTCTGTGATTTTTTATCATTGTGTCTCTGCACCTAACACAATTCTTGCAATATAGTAGATGCTCAACAACTGTCTATTGGATAAGTATGTGACTCTTCACAATCACTGGCAAAGTACAGATTACTATATTTTAGAGATGAGCATATTTAAGGCAAAAGTCTTTCAATCTCAATCTCCAATGACTGCTAATTAAAAGTCATAGAAAGTTTAAACTCTGATGTTAAAGCCTGAGGCATTGCTGTCTCTGTTTTCTCTATGAGATTCAAATGGGATCAGAGGATTCAGGGCCACCAGGGATTAGGGCTATTTGGAGGTGCACAGAGGGAGGACATCAGAGCTTATGGACATCAGACCTTCCGCTCCAGGAAAGCATAAAATTTTGATCTGTCCCCGCAGCCTAAATCCGCTCCACATGATGTAAAACCCACTGCTGAGGTGTCTTGAACTCAAGGATGGCTCTGCTCACAGATGTGGTTGGAGGAAGGGGCGTCCTTCATTTCTGCTTCTCACCAGTTTTCAGTACAGGGAGGCACCTTCCCTCTGAGCTCCCATGGTCCCCTGTGGTTATAGCTGTTGGAGAGCTTCACTGGGGCCTTGTCACAGTCACTTTCTCCTGGTGTGTTTATTATAATTGCTTCATGACTCTTCTAGTATTCTGCATACTTCCCTTTTCATGCCCACTGCTCCGTGGCCTGGGTCCTGGTACACAGTGCTGGGCTTGGGATTTGGTGCTTCTTTATTCCAGCTGCACATTACAATCAGGTGAGGGGCCATTAGCACACTCCGGTGCCTGGATTCTGGTCAGCTGGTTTGAGGTGTGGCCCCCATGTCAGCAGTTTGTCAAGTCTCAAAGAGAATTGTCATGTTCAGCCAAGTTTGTGAATTCCTCCTTCGCAGAGACCTATTCCCCAGCTAAAACTCTGGGCTGGGAGCAAGGACAGCAAGTCAGCAATTTATCTGCTTTCTGCTGCCAAATGGAGGAACAGGAACATTTTCTCCTGATTTGGCATGCTATTTGGAGGTCCGAGTCAATTAAACTTTCTTGGGTTTTGCAGATGGTACATTGATTTCTATTCACTTATTAATTCTTTTACTCCCTTAATAAGTATGAGTTGATTATGGTTTCACACAATGTTGGTTCTGGAGGGCGGCTTATGTGAAGGAAATGCTATGCAGGTACCCTGCAGAGTTTAAAAATCTGGCTGAATACACAGTAAATACTCATCGGACATCAGTGGCTGTGCATTTGGCTATTAAGAAGGCAGGCATTTGAGCCAGACAACCTGGTGGATTGGCTGGCCCATTATTTATTAGTTGTGGACCCTGGAGAAGTTACTTTACCTCGGTAAGCCTCAGTTTCCTCATATGAACATTTCTCTTCTGTGAATGATAATAAAAACTACATCATAGGGTTGCTGTGAGGATTAAATGAGGTCATTCCTATAAAGCATTTAGTACAGCACCTGGCACATAGTACAAGATTCAAGTGTTAGCTGTTATTATAGAAAAGATAGCAGCATGGGTCAGCAAGTGAGTCGCATTGAGATTGAAGAATATAGAGGAATTTAGAGAATGTGGAGATGGATAGGGTCACGGGCTGGGAAAGAAAGCCTCAGGAAGGTAGAAATTGAGCTGGTTCCTGGGGTAGGTATAATCTGGGGAAACAAGAAGGTGTGGGGGGTGGGGCTGAGGGTGGGAGCCCTGGGTAGGGGTGAGTGCACTTGCTGTTCCAACTGCGGCAAAGCAGTTCATTATCAGCCCATGCCCTCACCTCCACTCAGCAGGCTGCTGCTGTTGTTAGGAGGCTGGTATATTAATTAGTTATGTCTGAAGTCCCCCTCCAATCCTGTATTCATCAAGTGTGGTGATTTATCCTTATGGACCAAATGTTCTAACATGCCAGTTGTGGCTCCAGGAAGTCTAAATTTAGTATACGAGTCCTGGGTATTTAGAACTTCAAGGGAAAATTCTAGATTCTGAGATCAGGTTAAGACCATTTTGGAACTTTAACTGCATTTAACATTTTCCTTGAATAACGCCAACCTTTAAAACCTCTGTTTGACAACTTGCCTGCCAATATTGATGTTCCAGGCCATTAACATCACCAGGCCTGGCTCTCCACGTTAAAAGATATGCGTTTGACTGGAAGAAATCATTGCTGGTTTGCTCATTTCACATGCTCGTCCAAACACGCACGTGTGCACACACACAGACACACACACACACACAGACACACACACACACACAGCATGCCCCTAGGGTATGTACACATGTACTTGGTCTCCTGGAAAAGCTGTCCTGCATGATGTCTATGTGTGACTTCATCTGTCTTCATTTTCCTCAAGTCTTTGTTCTTCCTTATTCAGTTATGAGACTTCTGTGGGACTGAAAGGCAACATACTATGACTCTAATGCTTGTTTTCAGGGCTAATTATTCTAAATACACTTCACTATAGGTCACCTAGTCAGTAGCCTGTGGCTTTTAGAGTTAGGACTGGTAGAATTGTGTTGTAGTTTAAAGATGTGGATGTGGATTTTGAGAACCCTGTTGTTGTTGTTAGGTGCCATTGAGTTGGTGTCTGACTCATAGCAACCCTTTGTACAACAGGTGAAACAGTATTGTCAGTGCTTCTCTGATTCTCATAGGGTTTTCAGTGGCTGACTGGGTTTTTGGGAGTGGGTTTGCCAGGCCCTTCTCTCAAGCCTACAGTATCTGGTATTCCCAGGTGGTCTCCCATCCAAGTACTAACCAAGTCTGACCCTGCTTAGCTTCCGAGATCTGACAGGATCAGATACCACAGTGCTATGACTGCAGGTTCTTTGAGAACCAGGGGGGAAAGGAAAAGAATAAAAACTTCATTTTAACTTAGGCCCATGGGTTGTTACTGGAAAAAGTCTAATATCTTATGAGGAGCCACCCGATGTAAATTTTAGCTGTTTTGTGAGTTCAAAGCCCATCAGAAAATACACATGTAACTAGGTCAGGGATTCTTAATCCTTTGTAGAGGTCTGTATGAGAGCCATGTATGAATGGGTGGGTAGTCTTTAAGAATTTAAGAAAAGCCACAGCTGCCTTCTCTATATAATGTTGCCATGTGAAAACCATCAGAACACAGACCAAAGGAAGGATCACAGTGAGCTAAACTCTGTGAACCCTCAGTTTTTTGGGCTGGCTTACAGTGGGGTGGGTGACTCACAGACAGCTCCACCAATGGGAAGAGTCCAAGGACTTCCCATTGAGATGTCCCAAAGCTACAGCACGGCAGAGTTCCCTCAGCCACTTGCTCATTTCTTACATACTGCTAACTTAGCACCACATGTAGTTGGGGGAAGAGGGGTGGGGATTGACATGTCAGAGGAAGGTCTGATGAGGGGTCTTCCTTGGATCTTGTGATCCACTTTCCCCCCTCCCTCCAAGAGGGAATGTTAATAACTCCATTATCATTACCTTAAGTCTACCCATGCTTATAGTTTTGCTTACTTTCTTGTCATAGTGCAGGGCCAAGGTGCCCCAAGGTCATTCCAGGTGATCTATGTTAAGATCTCCAAGATGGGGATCATCATGTCCAGCCTGGAGGAACCAGCTACCCTACAAAGGCAGATAAACACAGTGCACAAATTGTATGCATACCATTTATTTTGCTGCATTGAAGCACATTTTTCACATACTCAGAATGTTAAAAAAAAAACTTAAAAAGACTTATGAGCCTCTTAATGTCATTTTCATACGTAAAAATTAAGTCAATTCCTGAAAAATATTACTAAATCAAAACACAAACATAAAAGTAAAATGTAGTTTAGGTAAAAAGTAACTTTCATAAACCAGGCATGGTCATACATGCATTTAATCCCAGCAACATAGGAAGTGGAGGCAGGAGGATCAGAAGTTCGAGGCCAGAGGCATCTGTGTAATTTAGTGAGACCCTGTATTAAAAATACAAAGTAAAAAGTGGGCTGGGGTTATGGCTCATGGTTAAGCACTTGTAAAAAGCATGCATGAGGCCCTGGGTTCAACTTCCCAGTACTGCTAAAGAAAAAATAAAAGTAACTTTTGTAAGAAATTGCTGTTGTTTGATTAGAGTAAAAGGTCAAAATTATATAGGGTTTTCTTCCTTCTGATATATTGCAAACATCTTTCACATCCAATCAATTTAGACTTTTCATTTTGGTGGTAACAAGGATAGAAAATTGTAACTTTGAATAGTATTTGCTAGCAAAAGACTTGGAGTTTTCAGAGGTTAGTCTGACAGATGAGGGCAGGCTTATGTCAAGGAACACTGGAATTCTCTAAAACACTGTGAGTTGAATTCATATAATATGATTTTCTTTGTTTTCAATTCAATGAAGTCAACTTTGTTGGTGCCTGAATCATAAATGTTTTTATCATGAAGCAATTGGTACTATGCATATGAATTTGAACTAAGGTCATCCAACAGAAGTAATCTTCAAGGGTCTCTCTGTTCACTAGCATCTGTAAGACAGTCAGTAAAGCCTTTCCACTCTGGCTCTGGCCACAGGTGCTCTTTCTTCAACAAGGCAAGGAGCACATAGATGTCTTCATCCAAACACCTCTTCCACAATGGTAACATGGTTAGAAGACTATAAAAAATTTCACCAATATCAAAAATGGGATCTTGATGGAGACAAGAGTCATGGCATATTCAGATGGCTAGAAATGTCAATCACATCACCTAAGTCACAAATGAACCTGTTTTTGTCAAATTAGTCTAAGTGATTAGTTTGCTAATCACTCAAGTGAAGTAAAGCTTTCTTCCTAAAGTTAACCAATTGCTTGAAAACTTATAGTTTAGACAGCCAGTCAACTTCAGCACTTATTTCTTGACAAACTGGTTGATTGGGCATGATGTGAGGCCCGAACCCAGGGCCTCAGAGAATGCAGAGCAGCACTCTACCAACTGAAGTAAATCCCAGCCCTAAGTTGAAGCAAGCAAGACTTATTTTAGAATTACTGCCTGTATCCCACAGATGTCAGAATGATTTTCACAGTCTCTTCTTTAACAAAATGGTAAAGCTGAAGGCTTTGTGGAACAAAGTGCAATGTATACTATCTGCCCCATGGAACCAACCGTTTTCTCTTAAGGTGTTGCTTGGCAACTAGATGATCATTTTGAAAGTGTCCTAACTATCCAATGAGGAGGCTGAGCAAGGAGGCATCAGCACAGCACCGCTAGGCACTGGTATGCTGAGAACAGCCCCCACGTTTGTTCACTTGCTGGTCAAAGGGGGCTCATTGGGTTCAGATACCCCCCAGACCTTCTTTGAACAGGAGAAAAGCCAGTGACTGAGTGTGGCAGCATTTCTTGCCAGGGACACTGAGCCAGCTCTTTTCCTTCTCTTACACTGCTAATGCACTTGACTGCTTTAGGCTAAAGGGCTCCAAGGTCAGCCCAGCCCCAAGGCTTCCTTTGCTTCGTGATGTCCTGAGCATTGTTGCAGGAAACTCTAAGTCTAGTCGTTTGGTTGGGGTAAATTTCTCTAGGTTTGATAAACTTCTGCTGTGTTGAGTTGAGCTACCTTCTCATGAAAATGATCCATTCTGAGCTGGGAATTCCTCAACAGATAGATGCCATTTGTTCCTCTGGTTTTGTGGGCTTTATGATTCCATTATGGGCTGGGGTTTAGGTGAGGTGGTAGAGTGCTGCTGTGCACTCTCTGAGGACCCAGATTCGATCCCCAGCACCACACACACACAAAACAAAACAAAAACAAAAACAAAAACAACAACAACAACATCAAAAAAAAAAAAAAAAAAAAAAAAAAAAAAAAAAAAAAAAAAAAAAAAAAAAAAAAAAAAAAAAAAAAAAAAAAAAAAAAAAAAAAAAAAAAAAAAAAAAAAAAAAAAAAAAAAAAAGGAGAAGGACATGGGAATTTACTCCCAAAGGAATCCTGAAACAATCAACCATTGAGAACTTTATGAGGTCACTATGAATTGGACCTGACTTGACACAACTCTGCTTGCTGAAAGTGAAGAGGATTTGCAACAGCTATTGATGAAGATCAAAGAACACAGCCTTCAGTATGGATTGCACCTCACATCAACAAAACAAAAATCATTAGAACTGGGTCAGTACCCAGTGGAGAAAGCTGTTGCAAAAGACCTATTTAAAGTGTTGAAAAGTAAAGATGTCACATTGAAGATGAAGATGTGCCTGACTCATGCCATGGTATTTTCAGTTGTATCAAATGGTTGTGAAAGCTGGACACTGAATAAGGGAGACAGGAGAAGAATTGATGCTTTTGAATTACGGTGCTAGAGATGAATATTGAGTATACCATGGACTGCCAAAAGAACTAACAGATGCACCCTAGACAAAGTGCAATCACAGTGTTCCATGGAAGCAATGATGGCTAGACTGTGTCTGACATACTTTTGCACATGTAGTTAGAAGGGACCAACACTTGGAGAAGAACGTCATGTTTGGGAGAGTAGCAGGTCAATGGATAAAAGGAAAACCCTCAACTAGATGGATTGACACAGTGTCTGCAACAATGGGCTTAAATGTAAAAAAAGATCGTGTGCCTGGCACAGAATTGGGGAGTGTTTCATTCTGCTGTACATAGGGTTGTATGAGTTGGACCTGACTCAATGGCATCTAACAACAACAACAGCAGCATGTTTCCATTAGGCAAGACACCTGGACAAAAGGGACCATATTTTTGGTGTCCATCATATTTGGGACAAAACCAAAGGAAACACTTTCTTCTACTTTATTTTCTCTGATATTGTCCAATGTAAGCCAACCCATAGACTAAAGACTGATGCCCCTAGTCACAATGGCAACTTCTGTTTAAACATACCAACAGAAAGCACTTTGATGATGATGACTTTGCTCCCTGTTAGTTTATAGTAACCTACCATGCCAATCTACGCTTGCGCAGTATGAAACAGTTCCTTAAAAACAAATTTGACAAAAATTTGTATTTTCCTTAGAGATAATTTTCAAACTATGAAGAAAGTTCAAATAGGACAAATTTTTCCTCTATATCACTGACTCCTGAAATATATTCAAAGACCTATGAACTCTTAATTTAGATAAAATCCTATTTTGCTGAGAAAATTCTGAAAGGATTAAGGCTAAAACAAGTTGGAAATATATACTGCTCCCATTATTGTTTGAATAAAACCCAGGAACTCACTCATAGCCCCCCAAAGTCAGTGAATTGATGAATCCTTGGCCGTTTTGGTCCTAAAAAAGCTAAGGAAAACTCCACGGAATGGGAAAAAATCTTCACATTTTATACATCTGACAAAGGTCTAATTACTAGAATTTATAAAGAACTCAAGGAAAAAATCCCCCAAAAACCAAACAATCCAATACACAAATGGGCAAAGGAACTGAGTAGACAGTTCTCAAGTGAAGAGGTCCATAAAGTCATGAAACACATGAAAAAGTGCTCAACATCCCTAGCCATTAGGGAAATGCAAATCAAAACGCTGAGATTTCACCTTACACCAGTAAGAATGGCCAAGATCAATAAAACAAGCAACAACAAATGCTGGCGAGGTTTCGGGGAAAAGGGAACACTTTTACATTGTTGGTGGAGCTGTAAATTGGTGCAACCACTGTGGAAATCAATATGGAGATACCTCAAAAACTAAAGATAGATCTACCATATGACCCAGCTATAACACTATTGGGAATTTACCCAAAGGGAGATGGCTCATCATACCACAGAGACACCTGCATCTCCATGTTCAATGCAGCGCTTTTCACAATAGCAAAGATATGGAATCAACCAAAGTGCCCTTCAACAGAAGAATGGATAAAAAAAACTATGGTATATATACACAATGGAATACTACTCAGCAATCAAGAAAAATGAAATAAGGTCATTCGCAGCAAAATGGATGGAATTAGAGAAAATTATTTTAAGTGAACGAACACGAGCTCAGAAAGAGAACAATACATGTTCTCACTCATATGAGGGAGCTGATTCAAAATTACAAGAAGGAAAAAATCCTACTCAAAGGTCAGATAATAATAAAAGGGGGGGAGGGAAGATAAGAATGATGTCAATATAAAT
>VMDO01024309.1:5516-30097 GCA_007922755.1 Pedetes capensis
AAAAAAAAAAAAAAAAAAAAAAAAAAAAGAAAAGAAAAAGTTTATCACAGAGTTACCCAGGCTGCCTTTGGCCAAAAATCATAATTTCCCTGCCTCTACCTTCAGAGTTGATGGGATAACACGCATGGGTAACTCCACACAGCTGAGCCTCAGATTATTTTTGCCAAATTCTGAAGATTTGGCGAATTTATAAAAATATTGCTGAAATGATGACATATTAGGTATTTCCTGTATATATTGAGAGGTTCAAAAGATGAAAGAATAAACATCATCTGCATTGCACTTTTTACTGAAAAGTAATTAAAGATTGATAATTACTGGCTAATCATATGCCTGATTGACTTAGAAAGTTGATGTTTTTCACCTTGAGATAAAGCATATAAACATGGTAGATAATATTAGGATGTGGTTAAAGTCAGATACTTATGTATATTTTTATCTTCTAAGCCCTTCAGTAAGATGCTACTTTTTATTTCTCACATCAGAGAGCAAGTAATTTCTTTCTATTAAATACCTCTTTTTTAAATTAAGTAATTAACTAATTAATTTTCAGTACTTAGGCATTAAACCCATGGCTACAATTCTGGATTTATATGATATGGATTTAGTACACTTAACTACCTCTCGTATTTAATATATTCAATGCTTGGACATTAATGTGGTATCAACCACGAAAAGGGTGGGGAAAGGGAAATTCATTATAAACTTGTTTATAGTCAGATGATTCAAACACAGAGATATATGGAATAGAAATGTCTGGAAGAAATCAGGTTATTGTTGTTCTTAGGTGTCTTTGATTTGTGTTCTACTCACCGCAACCTTATGTACAACAAAAAGAAACACTCTGGGCACTGTGCCATACACAGCACTATTGTCAGTTCTTCTCTGGTATTCATTAGGTTTTCAATGACTGACTGAAATGGAGAGACTTATGAGTAATACTATAAAAAATAAAAATAAACTCTAAAAGTTAATTCTCATCTTTAAGTGTGTATATGAAATTTTACCAATCATTCCATACTATTTGAGAATTGTGTTAATAAATGAATCATTGATCATTCCCTCACAGACCACTAGGTGACATATAAACAGGAAATGTACAAAGAGTTCTATAGTTTTAAAATATTATTTAATCTGGTACTATGATAAAAGGCATAACATTTACAATGCCAGATATAAGCACAATGAATTCTATGCATTCATCATTTTGTTACAATATTCATCAACTTATGGCCAATATAATTTCATCTACAGAATACATTTCCCACATTATTATTTTAGTGTATATACCTTGTAAAAAATAATGGATTCCACTGGGACATTTTCTGATAGTTCATATTTTTAACATTGAAAATTCGTGCTAATAACTTCCAAATCAATATCAGAACACATAGGTACTTTTTACCTAAGTATTTATAGTATGTGAAACTAAGGTATTCATTCTACTCTACTGCTTGATATTACTTGTTAACCATGCTACACTTAATTTCTTACATGTTTTCTTACTAAAATTCTAATTTGTAAAAATTTATTAGCACACATTATTTGTACAAATAATGGGTTTCATTGTGACATTGGAACAATATTCATATAAAGTATTTTGATCTGATTCACCCCCGCATTTGTCTTTTGGGTACCTTCTCCCCTCTACCAATACCCTAACTCTTCTTTGATATTCTCCTTTCTTTTTTATTTTTATTTATTTATTTATTTATTTGTGGTACTGGGGGGTAAACCAAGGGTCTCGCACCTGCATGCTCTGCAAGTGCTGGACTACTGAGCTGCATCCCGAGGCCATTTTTTTTTTACTTTTTTTTTTTTGAAACAGGGTCTCGCTAAGTTTTGCAGACTGCCCGTGGTCTCCTCCTGCCTCTGCCTCCCTAGCCGCTGGGATTACTGGCATGCGCCACCAAGCCCAGCTCTCCTTTCTATTTTGATGTTTCTTTTTTTTTTTTTTTTCTATATTCCACATATGAGAGAAAACATACACTACCTAAGTCTGGCTTATTTAACTTAACATGGTCATCTTCAGTTCATATGTTTTCATAATAAGTATATGTTGACATTTTCTTTATGGCTGAATAATACTCTATTTCTTATGAATAAATTCTCTGGTATAGCATTTTGTCTTAAACATTGTGGTATGTATCATTAAAAGATAATCATTTTAAAAACATGTTAGACATGTGAAAAAGTATAATTCCTTAATATAAATTTCAACACTGAATAATATTTAGAATTGTCATTTTTTGATTTAAGAAAGAATGTTGAGCAATTTATGAACTGGCATTTTCTCTTGTGTTGCATTAGAAAACTCATGAAAATTCTTCTTTGAACCAAATAATTTTCCTATTTAGCTGTATAGAATATAAGTAGCTTGCTCGTAGCCATACAGCAAATCAGTCAAGGATTAGAAAAAAAAAGAAAGTTTAAGCACTCAAAAGTACAAAGTTTGAAATTAAAAAGTTCACTGGGTGGACTTCTAGTAGAATAAACATGAAAAAGGAAAAAAGTTCATTAAATGTAGATTTTGGCCAAAATAAAAATCAAAGGGGAAGTTTGAAATGTGCATGAAAAGAAAGAAAAATATAAAGCCATAAAGACAGAGAGAAAGAAAGAAAGAAAGAGAGAGAAAGAAAGAAAGAAGAAAGAAAGAAAGAAAGAAAGAAAGAAAGAAAGAAAGAAAGAGAGGGAGGGAAGGAGGGAGGAAAGGAGGGAGGGAGGGGGAGAAGGGAAAGGAAAGGAAAGGAAGAAAGGAAAGAAAAAAAAAGAGAAAAGAAAAAATAGCA
Organism: Pedetes capensis; assembly: GCA_007922755.1. Lineage (NCBI taxonomy): Eukaryota > Metazoa > Chordata > Mammalia > Rodentia > Pedetidae > Pedetes > Pedetes capensis. The sequence goes on from VMDO01024309.1 coordinate 8,306, forward strand.
AATTGTAATTCATGTGTGAAAGTACACCGTGAAGAAAATGACTAGCCTGGGGTTTAGCTCAGTTAGTCGAATGCTTGCTCTGCTCACTCTGCAGTCTCTGACACCTTGGGTTTGATCCCAAGTACCACAAAAATGGAAGAAAGACATGGCAGCCCACTCCCAAAGTAATAAGCCATCAAAAACCTTCTGAATAGCAGAGAAGAACTGACATAGTGCTGGACATGTCACAGTTTTGGGAAGTGTTTTGTTTTGTTGTACATGTAGTCTCTTTGACTTGGACTTGACTCATTGGCACAGAACATAACACAGCATACAACATGAAGAAAATGAAAATACAATACAAATATCTAGAGAAATAACTTGCAAATTTTTATCTGATAAAGAAATAGTATGTAAAAATCTATTGAGAACTCTAAAAACAATGATAAACTACCCAATTAAAAATGGGCAGAAGTCTTGAATAGCCATTTTTTCCCAAAGAAGATGGACAAATGATCAATAAGACTTGGAAAGATGTTCAATGTCATTAAAGATATACAAACAAATGCCACCATGCAACATCATTTTATGTTCGCCAGGAAGCCTTTATTTTTTAAAAAGGCAAAAATAAGTATCACTGAGGATCTGCACTTTAATTGGCCCCTCCTTATATTACAGGTGCATAAATAAAGTTGTCAATTCAATCTGAAACACATTTTGGTAAATTCTGAATATAACAAATACATAATTCATATATGGCTCAGTAATTTCACTAATACTTATATATCAAAAAGAATTGAAAAGACCAAAATTTGACATGAAAATTTTATATATATAAGATTTATATACATTTGTAATATGATTCACAATAGCTAAAAGGTGAAGACAGAAAAACTCAAATGCTGCTTAACTCAGGAGGAGATAAAGAATTATTGGTGAATATATATTAAGAGATATAATTTGGTAAAAATAATGAAACAGTTGTCTCTACTATAAGTCAATCTATTGAAAACACTATGCTTATTAAGGAAATGCTTTCTTATGCCTATATGTTGGAGCATATTGTCTATCTTTTCTTCTAGTAATGTTTAAGTTTCTCATTTTTTGTTTGTTTGTTTGTTTTTTGCGGTACTTGGGGTTGAACCCAGGCCCTCGCACCCGCATGCTCTGCAAGTGCTGGACCACTGAGCTGCGCCTCCAGCCCATTTTTTTTTACCTTTTTGAGACAGGGTCTCACCAAGTTATGCAGATTGCCTCCTGTCTCGAACCTGCAATCCTCCCTCCTCCGCCTCCCAAGCCCCTGGGATTACAGATGTGTGCCACCATGCCTGGCAAGTTTCTCATTTTATATTGAGGTCTTTTACCCATTTAGAGTTAACTCTTGTGCATATTGAGAGGTGCAGGTCTGTTTTCATTTTTCTGCAAGCAGATATCCAAGTTTTCCATCACCATGTATTGAAAAGGCTAACCTTTCTCCAATTTGCTTGCTTTGCTCCTTTGTCAAAAATAAGGTGGCTATAGATGCCTTGGTATATCACTAGATCCTCTATTCTGTTCCACTGGCCTTCAGGCCTACTTTCTGTGCCACTACCAAGCTATTTTTGCTACTACAGCCTTGTAGTATAGTTTAATATCAAAGATTGTGACCCCACATTCACTAGTTTTGCAACCCAAGGATGATATTGTTGTAAGTGGATTTTATGTTTCCATATGAATTCTTGGATCATTTTTTCTATTTCTGTAAAGTCTGTCATTGGAATTTTAATGGGGATTGCATTAAATCTATAGATTGCTTTTGGTAGGATAGCCATTTTCACAATGTTGATTCTCCCAATCCATGAGCGGGGGTAGTCCTTTCACCTTTTAGTATCTTCTGCAATTTATTTCTTTAATGTTTGAAATTTTCCTTATAAATATCTGCAAGATCTTTGGTTAGATTGATTCCAAGTTGTTTAAGTTTCTGGTAGGCTATTGTGAAAGGGATTGTAGCTGTATTTTCCTTCTCTTCCTGCTCCCAGTTGGTGTAAATGAAAGCCGATTTTTGAGTGTTAATTTTGTAGCCTGCCACTTTGCTAAAGGAGTTAATTAGGTCTAAAAGTTTTATAGAGGGGATTTTGGGGTCCTTTAGGTAAAGTATCATGTCATCAAAAAATAAGGATAATTTGAGCTCTTCTTTGCCTATCTGTATCCCTTTGATTTTTTTCCTCTAGTCTAATTGCCCTGGCTAGGACTTCAGTCACAATGTTAAATAAGATAGGAGAGAGAGGACATCCTTGTCTTATTGCAGATCTTCGAGGAAATGGTTTCAATTTTTATTCATTTAATATGATGTTCACTAAAGGTCTGTCATAGATGGCCTTTGTGTTATTAAGGTATTTGCCTGTTATGCCTATATTCTCTAGGGTTTTTATCATGAAAAGGTGTTGAACTTTGTCAAAGGATTTCTCAGCATCAATTGAGATAAACAGGAAATTGCAACAAAAATAGATAAATGGGATTACATGGAATTAAAAAGCTTCTGTATAGCAAAGTAAACAATCAAAAGAGCCAAGGACATTCACACTGAATGGGAGAAAATCTTCACATCCTATACAATAGACAGAGGGTTAATTTTCAGAATTTACAAAGAACTTGAGAAATCCAAGACAACAAATAACCCAATACACAGTGGGCAAAGGAATTGAACAGACAGTTCTCAAATGAAGAAGATCTTAAGGCCATGAAACACATGAAAAAATGCTCCATATGCCTCACCATTAGGGAAATGCAAATCAAACCAACTCTGAGATTCAAACTTATTATGGTAAGTATGGGCAAGATCAATAAAACAAATAATAACAAATGCTGGCAAGGTTGTGGAGAAAATGGAACCCTCTTAAACTGCTGGTGGGGCTGTAAATTGGTTCAACCACTTTGGAAATCAATATGAAAGTACCTTGTTGTTGTTGTTGTTGTTAAGTGCCATCAAGTCGGTTTCCGACTCATACCAACCCTCATAGGGTTTTCAATGGCTGAGTGCTTTGGGATTGCCTTGGGAGTGGATTGCCAGGCACTTCTCCCATTTTTGTGGTGCTGGGAATTGAACTGGGGGCCTCAGAGACCTCAGCACAGCACTCTACCAACTGAGCTAAATCCCAGTCTGTATATGATTGTGTGCTGTGGTAGCTCTATGGTTGTTGTTGTTGTTAGATGCCATCGAGTCAGTATCCAACTCATAGCAACCCTCATAGGATTTTCAATGGCTGACCGGTTTTCGGGATTGCCTTGGGAGTGGATTGCCAGGTCCTTCTCCCATTTTTGCGGTGCTGGAAATGGAACCTCAGAGACTTCAGCGCAGCACTCTACCAACTGAGCTAAAATCCCAGCCCAGAAGTACCTTAGAAAGCTAAAAATAAATCTGCTATTTGACACAGTTATACCACTACTGGAAATATACCCAAAGGGAGATAAGTCATCATACCACAGTCAACTGCATCTCCATATTCATTGCAGCACTTTTCACAATTGCAAGGATATGGAATCAACCAAAGTACCCATCAACAGAAAAATTGATAAGAAAATTATGGTACATATACACAATGGAATACAACTCAGCAATTAAAAAAGAAAAAGAAAGAATGTCAATTGCAGTAAAATGGATGGAATTGGAGAACATCATCTTAAGTAAATGAACACAAGCCCAAAAAGGCAAATGCCATTTGTTCTCTCTCATATGTGGGAGCTGAATCAAACTTAAAGAAAGGAAAAAGTCCTATACAGAAGTTGAAACATACTTAAAGACTCAATTAAACCTAGCATAGAAGGGACAATTTAAGGAGTGGAAAGACAGGTGGAGGAATCTAGCAAAGGGAAGCCACAATGGTAAAAGACAGGATGGGGAGGAGGGTCAATGAGAAGGGAGGAAGGGGTGAGAGGTCAACCTCAATGTAAACAGCACAATGTTGTTAGTATGATGGAAAAAAAAAGTGGGGAAGATAGAAAAAAAGCTAGAAGAATATCTAAAATAATAATAAATAGCAATAATAAGAAAGGCTGACAATGATGTAAATGGACTACATCACTCATGAAATAATGCTGAGAATGTAAAAATTTAGATCACTATAGAAAAAGCTTTGGACTTAGATCAAAATCAGGATGCACATATATAGATAAATGTTCTCACAAAAAGCATACAAGTAGAAAACAGATCATTGGTGGGGTTAGGGATAAGGGAGGAGGGTCATGAGAGGGTAAGGGGGAAGTTATGTGAGCAATGAACAATGAAATGTATATATGGATATATTATAATAAAACCCATGTCATAATGACACCCATTGTTAGATATTTAAAATTTCCAATAAAAAAGAAAAAGAAAAGAAAACAGTATGCTTAATTATAAAAATAATACCTTAACTGTAAAAGTTTTATCACGAGTGTATGCCTGTCACAAATCTGTCAATTTAATCCTGTTGAATAATGAAAAGTTATAAGATCTTATAAAATTATGCAGAATATTATTTTATAAAATATAATATCCACTCATATTAAGAATTCTCAGAAAAGTAGAAACATACCTATTAATAAAAGATAATACTCTCATGATAAGTTCATCAACAAAATGAGATTGCCCACTCTTAACATGTCTCTATATTGCTACATTGAATTTATTAGTCAATCCCATTAAAAAATAAATAAAGGTAAACAGACTGCAGATTAGAAAAGAAGAATGAAATACTCAAATTTGCAATCATGTCTCCCTATAGATAATACCAAAAATTTTAAAGACACATAAAAAATGTAGTGAAGCCAGGAGGATCACAAGTTCAAGACCAGAGTCAGTCTGCATGATTTAGTGAGACCCTGTATCAAAAAGTGAAAAAAATGGGCTGGGGGTACAGCTCAGTGGTCCAGCACTTGCAAAGCATGCAGGTGTGAGGCCCTGGCTTCAACCCCCAGTACCCCCAAAACAAAAGGAAACAAAACAGAACAAAACAAAAAAAAAAAACCTGTGGTGAATAACACATGAGTTTAACAATTTCTAGACCTGCAAATTCAACATACAAAAGTATTCTCATTTCTGCACACAAGTAATGAACAATTGGAGAGTTAAAATTAAAAAAAAACTACTTATAACAGATTTAAAACATGAAATACATAGATTGTAAATATATCAATTATGTATAGTACCTATATGCTGAAAAGTTCAAAATATTGGAGAGAGAACATAAATAGTCTAATTGGAGAAACATGCTATATTCATGAATCATAAAATATAATATTATGATTTCTAAATTTATAGCTTTAATTACAATAGCAATTTAAAATGCCACTAGAATATTACATGGACACGCAGAAGATAATCCTCAATTGGTGTGCAGAAGGAAAGTGCTAGAAGAGAGAAAACAGAGTTGGAGGAATAACATTTCCTGATTTACACTTAGTTTGAAACTACAAAATTTAAGACAGCCTGTCATTTGTGAAAGGATGGCCACATACATCAATTGAAAATACAGAATCCAAGCTGCATGCCTTGGTGCATGCCTGTAATTCTAGTAACTAGGTAAGCAGTGGTAGGAGGATCATGAGTTTGAGGCCAGAGGCAGCCTATCTAATTAGCCAAAATCTGTCTCAAATTAAAAGTTAGAGGTAAAAATAGGCTAAAAGTGTAGCTCAGTTGTATAGGGCTTGCAAAATTTGTGTGAATCCCTGGGTTCAATCCTCAGGCATTTAAAAAAAAATAAGTTAGACTCCAAAAATATGTTCACAATATGGTCATCTTATTTTTTAAAAAGATACAGAAGAATAAGGAAAGAAAACAAATTTTCAACAAATCGTGCTAGCAATTTTGTCATTCATATGTGAAAACAAAAGGCAAACGATCTTATTTATGTTTAAGCCCATTGTTGCAGACACTGTGTCAATCCATCTGGTGGAGGGTTTTCCTCTTTTGCGTTGACCTGCCACTCTCCCAAGCATGATGTCCTTCTCCAGGGATTGTTGTCTCCTGACTACATGTCCGAAATATGTAAGATGCAGTTTGGCCAAATAAGATCGTTTGCCTGGCACAGAATTGGCAAGTGTTTTGATCTGCTGTACATAGGGTCGCTATGAGTAGGACTTGACTCGACGGCACCTAACAACAACAACAGCAATGTGAAAACAAAATAGCAAACACACACGCGAGCGTGCACACACAAGCACACACACCAGAATAATACAACACAAATGTTAAAAAATCTTGACCTGATCCTCATATCTTCTACAAAAAGTAAAACAAAATGTAACACACACTTTTTAGCAAAATCTGCATGTTACTCATATAAATTTTATACTTCAAGAAGAAAACATAACAAAAATTTTATGTTCTAGATTAGGCAAAGAGTTTTTGAGGGGAAAAAAACAGATTCATTAAAGAAAAATATGAGAAAATTGTCATTAAATTTTTCTGCAAAAGATATTGTTAAAGGAGTGAACGAGAAAGTAAATGCTGTGAGAAAATATTTTATGTATCCATTATTGATTGCAATGTCTATTTGCACAATATGATATGATTAGCACCCTGTCTCTCCCTTACAGGTATGCAGGTGCTGACTAGCCCAAATCAGTAAGTCTGACTTCTACAAAACTTGTCTATATGACATAATTTTTATAGATATCACTCATGGCTCATGTAAGCTTTCGTGCCCTAAATATTAAATATTAAATATTAAATCTCGGCTACTCTGTAAGGAGAGATCTCTGAAATTCTATAAGGAATAAGTTTTTGGAAATTTATATACTGGTGGCAGCATAACTACACATGAAACAATGTGAATTAATGATCTCGAGTACAAGTTCCTTTAAAGATAACACCTGATGGAACAATACACATTGGAAGTTATATTTACTTATTTATTTACTTATCTATTTTATTATTTTTTACTGTGCTCCAGGAGTGTTGAACACAGGACCTTGAACATGCTAGCCAACTGTCCTGCCACTGAGTTGCACACACCTTCCCCTACTTTTTACTTTTTATTTTTTTAATTTTGAGATAAGGTCTTATTAAATTATTCTGGCTGCTTCTGGCCCTGAACTTATCAGCCTCCTGAGTTGCTAGGATTACAGGTGTGCACCATGTGCCAGGCTGCAAATGTGTTTTTTTAAGAACATAAGTAATTCTAAGTTTATATTATAATTAAGTTTATTTGAACCTATTACTAAAATGAGTGCATTAATCAATTATCCTATTATTTTGGCTGTAGAAGAGTAGGTATACCCTTTCAAATAGAAAACAAAAATATTAAAATAATAAAAGAAAGGAAAATCACACTTATTTTTTGACTTTTTTAAAAATAAGCATTCTTTTATTTTCAATTTTCCCCAAATTGTATCTAAACTCTAGTGCAGGCTCCAGAGTATACTTTGCTTGCTTTCCTACTCATCATGTATGATCCTATTTTGAGAGAAAAAAAATAGTTTTCCTATTACTTTTTTATAAGGCAGAAAAGGTAAGTCACTTTTGTGGGTTGAATTTCGATGTAGTTGGTAAGCAGAAGGCAAATTGTAGATGTTTGAGGAGTTAAGTATGAAGAGATATTCACTTCAGACCATGGTTAATAAAAGTATGGCTATGTGAGGAAAAAAAGAAATTGAGGGAGGATGATCCAGGAGAATGTGAGGTATTAAAAAAGATGAATAATAAATGATAAATAGACTTTTGTTCTTGGAAACGACTAATGTAATAGAATCCTGGATACTGGGAATATTAGCTTTAGAAATGAACCAAAGAAACTCTTATATTGTGAAAGAAGGAAAATCTAAAAACACAGTGCCGATATCAATAAGTTACTAGTAGCTTGGTAAGATGTTGGAGGCCAGTAGCTTGGTAAGAAGTTGGAGGAATTCATATTTGATTACTTCTGTTTTATGTGTGAAGGAAGAGATAAATCAGACAGGAAGTTTTAGGGTTGCATAGAAGAGCTGAAATAACTACTAAGAAAGAGAGAGCTATGAAAAAATATATATGAAGATTGTTGTCATTGTTAGGTACCATCAAATCATGTCTGACTTATAATGACCCTTATCAGGTTTTCAATGGCTGATTGTTCAGGATTGCCTTGGGAGTGGATTGCCATGTTCTTATCCCATTTTTGCAGTGTTGGGAATTGAACTCAGGACCTCAGAGACTGAAGAGCATTGCTCTACCAACTGAGCTAAATCCCACCCCATGAAGACTATTGAGCAGGTTTAAAATAGCCCAAATGATTTTCTCAACAAGGTGAGATGTTTATTTAATTAGATAGAATATAATTCTCTTAAAAATATTCAAAAACCTAGCAAGGTTTATGTCATAAAATTTCTAGTTACATATTTATTTCATTACAATCAATATCAAGAACTAGTTTGTGTTAAAGAAATCATAGTGTATCAATATCATATGACTAATGCAATTTTACCATGTAATTTTTACCAATTAAGTAATGTGATGTCATAACTTAATATCAGGAAAAATAAGTTTCATTACTTTTCAGATGATAGGATTCCAATAAAAAATAAAAGAAAAATGTATATGAAAGGAAAACTTTTATGGATATATGCAATTTTTTTTTTACATCTGCCAACATTAGAGTATAAACTTTAATGGGGGCAGAGCTTTATTTTTTTCACTAACACATGACTTCTGTTTAGCATAGAACTACATGTATGCACCAAGTGGATATTAAATAAATGGAACTGAACACATTTTAAATGAGGGAATTTTCAAACCATTTTATCAAGTTATGATTGGCATATAATAAGGTGTATATATTTAACGTACACAACTAAAAGATTTTGAGACTAAATATACCATAACCACCCTGAAGGCCATAAACATATCTATCACCTCCTAGAGTTTCCTTTTCTCTTATTTATTATTAATATCATTAGTATTTGTGTACAGAAACGATATTTAACTTAAAATATACCTCTCTTAACAAACTTTATGTAGCCACTCTGTTATATAGGAGATATGCAGAACTTATTTATTTTGCATACCTGAATCTTTGTACAATTTGAGCACCACCTCCCTATTCCCTGCTGTTCAAGACCCTGTTATCTACCATCCTCCTTTCTGCTTCCATGAGTTTGACTATGTTAGATTTAACATATGAGACAACTGGGGATGTGTTTTCCCTGTCTCATTTCCTTATCACAATGTCCTCTAGGTTAAATAAGTGAGTGTATCTGTGGCCTAGGAAATTGGGTGTGATTTCCAATTATTGGTAGACACTAATATTTTTAAAACTAATATTTTTAAAACTTTTCTTTACTATCATAATAAATAAATAATAAATGTTAATGAACAGTAGAGAAATATAAGATTCAAATTCATTTTTCTAAATTATCAGAATAAAATCCTTTTTTAAAGGTTATTTGTCCAAAGACATAACCTTTAAAAAGGTAGTACATTTGGGGAAAGAAATATTAAATTTTTTATATGAGCATATGGATTGGTGTGGGCTACATAGTAACAATAAGAAAATTATAGTTGATGGATTAGTAAAGCAAATACCACTTGCAAATGTCATTGTGTTCATAGGCTTAGAGCATATTTTTGACCATGAAAACAACAAATTAGAAAGAAAAAATAATAATCAAATCTCACCTCTGATAATGGTTTTTATATTAAGGACTTTTGAATCTCTGAACAATTTAAATTTATAAAACATGAAGAAGTTATTAAATCATATTTAGTGTTTGCCTCTATTCCATAGTAAGATTGCAATTTAATAACAGTGATTTTACAATTCAGAATCTGTATCTTTCATTGATTATGTACTTGAGTGATTTTTAATAATATATTTTCTTAACAAAATTTTACTTTTACAAGAGCATAGTTGATAGCAGATTTTTCATGCTTTATCAAGACTGTTTACTCCAAGTAAAGAAATATTTTTAAATGTATTAAATAAGCAGAATTATCCAAAGAAAATTTATTTTAATTTTCTAACTCTTTAATGTATGGTGTCCTACTCTTCCAGAAGTGTTATACTTTCATACTATTTTACCCCTCTGCAGGCAAGCTCTGCTATAAGTTGATTTGACTTTTTTATATTGTTTCAATGTGTCAATGACAGTATCATCCAGAGTGTTGTCAAATATATTTCACATTTCCATCACCATTAAATTGTGAAAATTTATCTATCTACAATTTCTTTTCATTGACTTTTAAAACAAAAATAGCACAAAAATAGCTAGTATCCTCAAGGCCCTGGGATCAAGCTCTTATTGTTGTTAGGTGCCATTAAGTCAGGTAAGGTCCAACTCATAGTGACCCTATGTACAACAGAATGAAATATTCTGCAAACACTATGACATGCCCAGCACTATTGTCAGTGCTTCTCTGCTATTCATAGGGTTTTCAATGGAGGATTGTTTTTCAGGAGTGGATTGCAAGGTCTTTCTCTGTATCCTGCAGCACGTAGTATTCATATGCTATCTCCCATCCAAGGACTAACCAGGCCAATCCTGCTTAGCTTCCAGGATCAGGCAGAATCAGATGCCAGAGTGCTATGGCTGCACACTGGGATCAAAATCTAGCAATGAAAAAATTAAATAAGTAAAATAAAATAAAAATCACCAGTGATCAGATTTCTGTAATGCACAATACTAAATTTAACTTTGATTTCTGAGTACTATATTAAATCTTTTCCAATACAATAATTTATTATACAGTTCCCCATCACTTTTTAAAGTTATCAAAAATCTTGAATGTCTTTTCTCATTCATTTTCTCTTAAAGGTTTTACAAAATGGTTGCAAAGTTAAATATTACCAAGGCAGTCAAATAAGTCATTGCATTTAATTATTCAGTAGATATTTATGGAACACTATTATGTGTCAGCAATGTGATAGGCATTAAGAAAAGTCAAAGAAAAATAAGTCATGTTACTTGTCCTTGCAATGTGTTCCACCTCAAAGGTAAAAAATAAGTAGATGATGGAGAAATGTAATCCATTTGTAATGAGTATTGAAAAAGAAAGGACAAAGTAAAAATAGTTTCACCATCAAGGACAGAATTCCAGATAAGTAAGGTTAAAGATATGACAAAGAAATATTCGTCCTTCTCCATGAAGGATCCGCACCTCAGTCAGAGAGAACAGCAGTCACAGTCAGGTCAGTTAACAAGAACAGTTATATAAAGGGGAAAAAGGAAGGATACTTAAAGAAAGATTCCCAGTTTATGTGGATGAGGGGAATTGAGATAAAGAAAACCACATTAGAGATGAATATAAATAGTCTTCTGACTGAGATCTAGGGAATCTATTATCCAACCTGTGAATGATAAGGATAATGTTAATAGTAATTATGTTGAGGTAACAGCATAAACTGAGAATGCTCCAGGGGGTCTGGGTCTTATAATCACCCTGGCCATCTATCACATCTATGCAATGTTTTAATTTTGTATACAATATAGAAACAGTGCATTTTTATCCAAGGTAGTCATATGAAAAGGCAGTATTTAGGATAGAGAGAGCTTCTTAGGCCTCTAAATGTGCTTCTGTGTTTTACTCCCCCAATGAGAAAGCAAAAAATCCAACTGATAAATGTTTAATTGACATATTATATGATAATCTATTCAATTCAATATAGAACTATCATTAGGGGCAGATAAGACAGAAGAAAGATTGTTGCAGACTCTCTGAGTCCATAGTGGACGAATTACCTAAGGTGCAAAGTATTACAACAGTGAAATAAAGAAATGTTATTTGAATTCAATAGGGCATAAATGTCCATGTATAATTCTCAAATACAGTTCTAGAGCTAGAAAGACACAGAATTTTGCATTGGAGATTTAGTTTTAGAAGTCACAGTGCATATATAGTGGGAAAATATTGAATATACAGCAAAACTTTATGTAAGTGACAATGGGAAGTCAATTTTGCCTATGTAAACAAAGATAAGTATTATATAATCTTTCTAATTTTTACATTTGAAATGTTTTCACATTGAGTCATAGACCATTTTCTGGAAATGCTGCAGGTAGTATCAGCTTAGTAAAAATAGTAAGTACTTAATATACTAGCTACACACAAATTTGGTTTATTGATTAATGAACATTTTAGTAATAAGTCAGGAGGTGTCAAAATGCCAATTAACCATCTATTTGCTTTGATATAATAATTTCAAATAAAATATTTTAGCCAAGACATTCCTGTAATGTTGCTTATTATGTATTTATTTAGTTATTTATTCTTATTCTATTTTTTAAGATAAGGTCTTATCAGGTAGTATCCAAGCTGAACTTGAACTTGAGATCCTACTGATTCAGCTTCCTGAGTACTGGAATTACAGAAAAGTACCACCACACCTGCCTGTAGCCTTACCACCGTGGCATCAGATCCCATTAGATCTCAGAAGCTAAGCAGGGTCAGCCCTGGTTAGTACTTGGATAAGAGACTGCCTGGGAACACCAGGTACTGTAGACTTGCAAGAAGGACTTAGCAACCCACTCCCAAAAAACAATCTGCCATTGAAAACTCTATGAATAGCAGAGACACACTGACAAGTGTTTCATCTATTGTAGGTAGGGTCACTATGAGTTAGACGCTGTCTCTGTGGCACCTAACGACAATAACCACCACGACTGGAATCCTGTTATAAAATTTATATCTTTCATAAAATTTATATAATTTATATATTTATGTATTTATATTTATATATTTGTATATTTTATAAAATTTATATCTTATATAAAATTTATAAAAATTTATATCTTTTTTATTTTCATAACTCATTGTGGCTCTTTCTAGTCTGTGAATGTTTTTATGTGGCTTGTATGTTATTGGGAATAGTGGAATAAGAGTGACATTTAAAAGAGGAATCATGCATTGAGCGTAGGAGCGCACGCCTGCAATCCCAGCAGCTGATGAGGCGGAGACTGGAGGATCGCAAGTTCAAGACCAGAGGCAGTCTGCATAATTTAGCGAGATCCTGTCTCAAAAAGTAAAAGAACTGGGCTGGAGGCACAGGTCAGTGGTCCAGCAGTTGCAAAGCATGCAGGCACAAGGCCCTGGCTTCAACCCCTAGTACCTCCCCCCACCAAAAAAAAAAAGATTAATCATAATGAAAAACATAGAATGTGTATCATTCAAAAATAGATTAAATTGATTGAATTTAAATGTGTTATTTTGATATTTATTAGGGATTTATTTTATTCTGAATTATTCTATAAATCATCATGACATTATACTTGGATGTTATAATAAGCTACTTCTTATATGAGAAATAATCACCAAAGTACTTTAATTTTATATTTCTCATCGGTTGAATGAGAATATGCTATTCTTGTTATCTGTGTATTTTATTTAGTGAAAAAGCTATGAGATATTTAATAGTTTTATCATCCAAATACAAAAGTATATATATACATATGTTTTTAAATTCTGTAGAATAGTAATACTTGAGAATTATAGCTAAACTTTATGGCTTATAACACACACATGTATAATTTTATCTCTTAAGATTTATAATTTCCTCCATGACCATCCATTTGGCTAATTTTTTTGAGGAATGGGACACTGAAGATTATAGAAGAAATTGTATCTTTGAATGTATTACATAAATATACAATAATATAGTATTGTATAATAATTAATATTAAAAGCCCTAGGATTAAACTTAGTTCCTAGTTCTTCCAATTACTCCCTACCAAACTCACCAAGATGTTATGATTTCATTATTGTTGCTATTTGAAAGATTTTCCTTTAGAATTATGATTCTAATATGACTTTTAATTATTTTGGTACTATTTTTGTTGCTCAAATCCCTCTTCACAGAATAAAGTCTGTACAGTACCTATAGTATCCTTACATTACCCTGTGACACTTGTTTTTTCCATCCCAGAACCCTTCTTAAATCTTCTCAAATTCTTTTCAAATCACTCCATAATGACTTTGCTTGGAAATCTCTTTCACCTTGAAAAGAGCCTCATTGCCTTTTCCACAAGTGAACTTTTGTCAGAGTTGGTCTTGGAGTACGTTATTTAAAATTACATAAGCTAATACTATGCCTCCTTTAACTGCATTATTTTTCTAATTATTTAACATTATTTTCCCCATATATGTTCTTGTTAGGTGCCATTGAGTCAGTATCCAATTAATAGTGACCCTACGTACAACAGGGGAAACCCTATTGTCAGTGCTCCTCTGCTATTCATAGGGTTTTCAATGGTGAATTGATTTTTGGGAGTGGATTATCTGGTCCTTCTCCCAAGCCTACAGTGTGTGGTGTTCCGAGGTGGTCTTCCATCCAGGTACTAACCAGGGCTGACCCTGCTTAGCTTCTGAGATCTGACAGGATTGGAAGACACTGTGCTACAGGTGCAGACTTCCCACCTATATCTATATCTATATCTATATCTATGTCTATATCTATATCTATATCTACATATCTATATCATCTCTATCTATCTATCTATCTATCTATCTATCTATCTATCTATCTATCTATCTATCTATCTATCTAAAATTTCCAGAACCTCCTAAAATAGTACCATCAGTTGTGGACCAAATATTCAAAACATGAGTCCATGTGGATCATTCATATTCAAACAATAACACACACAAATATCACTTTTTCCTAGAGAATAACTCCCCTGATTGTTTTCTCTTGCCTGGTGTTTCACATATACCTTCAAGAAGTTATTCCACTACTTTATCAACTTGATAGCTTCTGATTGGTATGGAATGTGATATCACTTTGAACCCATGACCCTGAGCCTGTTCCCACAACTTGTTTCTAATAAAATTTTGACTAATTCTGATGCAACATACTAGGGGAATCTATCTTACAAGGGATTATAAGAACATTTCATGCCTCATTAAAGTGATGTTGGCTGAAGACCTGCAGGCAGAAAAATATAAACTTGTATCTAGAATAAGTGTCTAATTCTATAAAATAAAATACTAATAATTTTAAAAAGCCCAATTTAGTCATCATAGTTCTTTAAATTTTTTGAGGATTGATGTTAATGTTGGGACTCAGTGTTGATCGTGTGTGCTTGAATGCTTGATGCTTGTCAATGACAATTTAGATCAACTTTGGTAAGTGAAAGTTCATATTATAGTAGCTATCACAAACATAGTTTCTATTCCAGATGCTGGAGTGGATTCATTGCTGTATCCATCATGGAAGAACTGTAATAGCAAATAAGAAAGGCTGGCTGATGGTACTTCCATAATGATATACTCTCTCTAGTGAGTATTAAAATGGCATACACAAATTTAACACTTTGTGTCCACCACTACATGCCTTGTCCAAGAATCTGTTGTCTGTTACTGTAACCTCAGTTCCTTATCCTTGAGCATAAAATACACAGCCAAATATGTTGCCTAAATCTCTGTTCATTGAAATATTTCTTTTCTTCAGTCTTTTAGGGCTACTTTGTTCAAGGCTTCAATGTTACTTCCATCTCTATTTTTCTTGTATCCACACAAAGTGCCAACTCTAATCAAAAACCATTCTTGGATGTTTGTTTGTCTTTGATCACTCATTATATAGGCTCACTTGTGACAATATTTTTGCATTGCCTGAGGGAGTTATGGGAAATGAAAATTCAAAGCTTCTCTAGAATATCACTAATGCCATAATTAAGAAGTGACTTTCAGGTAAAGATCAAAACTAGGACACTACCAGGAAAACATGGTCTAAAGGTGAAACAAATAGAATGACAGTAAAATTCATTTCTAAAGGAACAGAAAAAAATCTAATCAAACATATTAGAGGAGGATCTAGTCAAAAATAGGATATTTCTCTTTTCAGATATCTTCAAGGATCTTGCTATTCAGCAGGCTCAATGAAACAATGTGACATATGGACATATCTTTAAGAAATTTTTATTTGTGGATTTTGTTTCATTTAGTGAATTTCAGTAAGATTCACAGGATGTTGGCATCCTATTTTAAAATAATAACTTAGGAAGAAATACCAGCCAATTGAATCATAAATACCAGGTAGGTAAGAAACAATACAAATACAGAAAACACATAAAAACAGAGAAAGAAAATCCAAGATATTTAAACCTCCACCTTTACATAGATAAAAAACACTAAAAATATATAAATAAACCTTAGTGGGCATGGAATATATAGAAAAAACAGAGGGTAGAACAAAAAGCTTATAGGACAAAGACAAGAACCATGAAAAATCATTTGAAGGCTTCTATCCTAATCAAGGAGGGGCCCACTTGTGTCAAGCTGTATTTCAAGATTGATGTGAAGTCCTATGTGCCTCTTGTCCTACCATTACTTTGGATAGAAATGTCGATCGAAGTTATTTTACACTCCTCCATTTTTTTTAGGAGTTGGAAGAGAGATAACTTGTTTTTGTAGGTCACATATCATCCTACTCAGAGGAGTTATAGTCAAGGATCTGTACTTGAGAAATTCATTCTGAAGGGCTTTATCTTGCACATGGACCTGATTTAGATAACAGAATGCTGAACTTTAAATTTGTGCTTTACAAAAATGAGACTTTTGGGGTTATTGAGAATGAATAATTTGTGGTCAGTAAAAATATTGAGGTCTTAAAATATATTCACAGTTGACATTTCTTTCTTTTTGATTTCTCTCTCTCTCTTTCTTTCTTTCTTTTTCTTTCTTTCTTTTCTATACTGAAAGGCTGAACCTATGCACACTTGTAAGTGCTCTACCACTGAGTTATACCCTTAGTCCCCTTTTGAAAAACTTTTTATCTTGACACAGGTTCTCACTAAGTTATCTATGCTGCCTCTCTCCTCAAACCTGGAATCCGCCTGCCACTGCCACTTGAATTACTGGGATTACAGGCAGGCTCCTCTGTACCAGGCTCATTTTAAGACTAATAAAATAATAAAAAATGGCAGTGGTTCCTATCACAACTTCATTTTCTTGTCCAGTTTGCATAAAAAGATTTAGTTGATGCCTGATTTATGCCAGACCCACCAAATAATGAGAATCATCTAATCTTTCATTAGGATAACTGTTTAGATTTTATTTTTATACTTTTGGTACACAATATATGGCCATAGATTTAAAAAATATTTTTATTTTCTTCACCAGTTAGAAAAAGAGGTTTAGAAATAGTTTACATTCATATGGCACAGAAGATACATATGTTCAGTATGCTTTTGGCTATGTTATGAATTGAACCCAGGGCCTCATGCATGCTAAACAGTCTGCCATGAGTTACATTCCCAAACCTATATATACAGTTTTATCTGAAGGGCATGTTAATTATTCCAAACATTATTCTAGAATATCTGGAGTATGTGGATATCCTGAAGAACATTACATCAATTGAATACATTGATGATATGCTGACATAGCAATTTAAAAACAAGTATTTTCTAGCATATTTATTATCTAATATGTGGCATATAAACATTATTATGTTTCTGGGAACCTGGATCATTAATAAATTTACAAGGTATCTGCGGATAATATTGTGAAGAATTGGAATACCAGAGCATTTAATTGTGCTCATGAGGAATCTGTACATGGATAAGAACCAACCATTCAAACAGAACAGGGAAATACTGCCTGGTTTAAAGTCAAGAAACGTGTATGCCAGGGCTGTATCCTTTCAGTATACGGTTTCAATTTCTATGCTGGGCATATAATCTAAGAAGCTGGACTTTATGTAAAAGAATGGGAGCAAGATTCATTAACAACCTGTGTTATGCAGATGACACACTCTGCTTGCTAAAAGTGAAGATCTAAAGCATTTAGTGATGAGGAACAGAGAAGACTACTTTTAGTAAGGACTGCACTTCGACACCAAGAAAACAAAATCATTACAACTGGGTGAGTACACAGAGACATGGTAAATGTTTGGAGTTGTTCAAGATTTTCCTTCACTTGATTCTATAATCAACACCCAATGGAAGCAGCAGTCAAGAAATCAAAAGATGTGTTGCATTGGGAAAAGCTGTTGCAAACGACCTCTTTAAAATGTTGAAAAGTAAAGATGTTGCATTCAAGACGAAAGTGTGCCTGACCCATGCCATGGTATTTTCAGTTGTGTCACTTGGTTGTGAAAGCTGGCCTTTGAATAAGGGGACAGGAGAAGTCTGCCCGGATAATTTTGAATTATGATGTGGAGATGAATATTGAATATATCATGGACTTCCAGAAGAATCAACAGATCTGTTCCAGAAGTGCAACCAGTGATGCCTAGACTGCATCTGATTTATTTTAGTCATATTGTCAGAAGGGACCAATTCCTCCACAATTATATCATGTTTGAGAGACTGGTGGGTAAACAAGTAAAAGGAGGAATTTCAACTAGATGGACTGACCCAATGACTGCAACAGTGGGCTTGAACATAAAAAAGATCATATGAATGGCACAGTGTCCCAAAGTGTTTCTTTCTGTTGTTCATAGGTTCTCCATGAGTCAGACATGACTTGATAGTGCCTAACAACAACAACAAAATGTCCAATAAAATGCAAAGATTTTCTCCAAAGCTGAAGACTACAATGTTTCATAATTCCCATGATGAAGAAGGTAGCCCAGAACCTGGAGGTTCTAAGAGTTGTCTGAAAGCAGCTTTTATCACAGCTAGAAGTAGGACAAATTCTAATAAAAATTTAACTGAAAATATAATTAAAATCTGAATTCTATAAAAATATTAATAGGTCCAATGAAAGTCCAAAACTATTAAACTAATTAATCTGTGAAAAAACACTGTTGTTGTTGTTGTTGTTAGGTGCCGTCGAGTTGAGTCCGACTCATAGCGAAAAAACACTAGGAAAGGAAATAGAAAGCTTCAATAAATTCACAACTGGAAAATGAAACTGGGTGCTGTGGTGCACACCACTAATCCTAGTGATTTGAGAGGCTGAGGTAGGAGTGTCAGGAGTTGCAGGCCAAAGAGCGCCTGTGTAATTCAGTGAGACCCTGAGTCAATAAATAAACAAATAAATAAGTAAATAGCATTGTGTTTGCAGTTAGTGGTAGAATTCTTGGAAAGAATATGTGAGGCCCCAGGTTCAAATCTTAGTACCACCCACCTGGAAAGAAAAAACAGGAAAATGATAAAGTAGATGATTTTACAACAAAAACAATAAACAAACAAATGAAAAACCAGTGTGATCTTAGTCTCCATGTCAAAAATCACAGGGTATGATTAGCTGCTATTGTGAAGAAGCATGAACACTAGATTAAGTGATCAAAGATACCCAGTGATAGACCTTATCTATTAAGGAGTTATAGATGATGAGGAGTAAGTAGTGCATGTTTACCTATCATTTTAACTAATCCTTTATGGGCTTGTTGTAAGATGAATTTGAAACAGTCAAAATTTAACAAGAATAGGCTGTTGAATAAAAGTTTTTGTTGTTAGATTCCATCCAGTCAAGTCTCACTCAGAGCTACCCTGAGGACAACAGAAGGAAGCACTACCCAACACAAAACTATGCACACAATCTTTTTAAGTTTGAGTTCATTGTTGCAGTCACTATGGTTTTTCTCATTTTGAGTCAGGCCATATCAGCAAAAGGAGATTCCAGTGTCTTTACTCCATTCACTCTTGAAGGTCAACTCTACGTTGAGGAAGCAACACTTCTCCACTAATTTCATGAATGCATTCCTGCCTTAAAGAAGGGCTCATTTTCAGGCACTATACTTAACAATGTTTCTCTGCTATTAGGACTTTCAATGGCTAATTTTTGGGAGAGTGGGCTTCTGGATCCTTCTTCTTAGTCTATCTTAGTCTGGAATCTCCGCTGAAACCTGTCCACTATGGGTGGCCTTGCTAGTATCTGAAATACTGGTGGCATAGCTTTCAGCATCACAGCAAATATCAAATACCCACAACACCACAAACTGACAGACACATGGAGGAAAGGAAAATTATAATAATCTATATAATGTTTAAAATTAGCACAGATTATATAATAATGAAAGAAAAATGAGAGAATTTCATTTTATAGAAATGAAAAATGGAATAAATAACAATAGTTGAGTTTTTGTGGGACTGAGGAAACTCCTAGCCTCATGGTGTAAATAATTTGGCTATCCATTCTCCTTTTTTATGGATATAAATTATACAGAATGATATCAATTGATGATGGATAAGGGAAGGTGAGTTGAATTTTGGGTGTGTTATATTTAAGGGCCTTGAGATATACAGCAGACATTCCTGGTTGTTTGATGAGAAGCCTCTTAAGATGAAGTAAGAGGGAAAAGGTTACTAGAGAGCTGGATACTTAATAAAGTAAATAAGGTTGTCCATATGGAACTAGTACTTTAAAGAAATATCAGTAGTAATTGAATTCTGTTCCAGGAAGAATTATCTTTCATTAAATGCCCACCTTACCTATGTAAAGAAATAATGTGGACATTTAAAATAGCCATGAGTTTGAATAAAAATATGTAAGTTAATAAGAATGCAAGAGTAATTATATTAGGATTATTTTAAATATATGGAATAATTCTGTGTACTTATTTCTTTAGAGAAAACTCCAAGAAATGATTCAGAAAGAGAGTAGCAGATGGAGCAACTAAAGAAACAGAATCCTGGACAACTGTATGAAGCTTTCTTGGATCAAAGGGATGTGGAGGAAGAGTGTAGCTTTTTGGTGAAGACACCACAAAAGGTGTGGATTTACATTATTTCAGTAAAAGGTTTACTTTGGATCTAAACTGACCTCAGATTTTTTTCTGTATCCAAATGACAATTACCTTAGCTTTTGAAATGCTCATGGAGATTAATCTATGTAAGTACCCAGGGTAAGGGCTCAGAAGCCACCTGGGCACAATGACACACACCCGTAATCCCAGCCACTCAGGTCAGGCAGGAAGATCACCATTTCAAGGCCAGAGGCATACTATGCAACTATGGTAGACTTTGTCACCAAAAAAATAATAATAATAATAAAAGGGGGTTGAAGTATGGCTCAATAGTAGGGCACTTGGCTAGCATCAGTGAGATACTGGGTTCAATTCCTAGTGCTGAAAAAAAAATGTGCTCAGAAATTGTATTGACTGAAGCAATGCTGGATAACCTTACAGTATAGTCAGGCGCAGAACACTAGACACATATGTAGTATGCCTAGGACACCCTTTTGCCTTGCTTTTGTGATGCTCTGAAATTTGAATTATATGAAATAATAAGTTTTTTCTAATTTATTTATATTTATAGTCATATAACTGATGAAGGACAACATGTTTGTGTCCTGAGAGTTCAGAAAATGGTCATCACCATTACTGTAGTCTATAATAATGATTTAATCCTTTGAAACACCTTTAGATATGAATACTCATGTCTTTATATGCAATGATAGGTTTAAAGGCACCCATGAAAACACAATCTTCAAATAAGGAAACAATTTAAATTTCTCACTTACTTTCAGAAGAGGGAAGGCTTCAGAACTTGCATCAAGACCCACCTCGATACAACTATTTATTATACATTGATATGGCTTTGTTATCTTCAGAAATGTATGATAGAGGAAATGTACAGCTGGCTTTATCATATGTAAAAGTAATTTTGTGTTTTATCTAGGAATTAATAAGAACACAAAGGAACTATTTGAAAGAGTATGATATTCAATTATTTTACAGAATATTCTTTTGAAGACCACACCATTTTTACAAATATCTCAACTTTAAAATTTAGATAAATATCTTTGGCTATCATTCACTGTAATTATGTTTAGTTTTATCCACATAGCAATTTATATAAGTAGCAGTTATTTCCAAAATTAGTTTTCCCTAACCATAATATTGCATCAATATTCTAATTTCTTTGAGCTATATTTCAAATGTAAATAATATATTTACCCTCTAGGTTAAAAATAAAGTAGGGAATGTTTCGGTAACTCCATCT